>PVIC010000422.1:0-125542 GCA_004025085.1 Thryonomys swinderianus
TAGAATTTAATATATATATTTTTGGAACTGCAGATTGAACTCTGGATCTTGTACTTGCCAGGAGGCTACAGCACCACTGAGATACATTCTCAGCTATTGGTCAATTTCTTCATAGTAGCCATTCTCTCTGGAGTGAGGTGGAATCTTAGCATTGTTTTAATTTGTACTGGGATTACTCTTGTTTGAGCTGGAGGACATAGGGACGGGAGTTCCACATTATCTACTTGAGTAGTTCTCTGCTATAGTACGAATTATCAGCACACATGAGTACACACATCCCCCCACCATGTACAAACTGATGTTATATTGGCAGCTAGTACCATGGCAGGACACTCAGCTTTACGGAAAACTGAAAGATGGCTCTGTTAAAAACCAACCAGGGTTGGTGGTATTGTAGCAATGGCAACAACAATAATAATAACAATAAAAGTGATAAATGGATTTCCAGACCTTTCTGGTTTATACCATATGTGCAATCATAACTTCTTTGTTTAGCTCTGCTCACATGATTCAACAACACAAATGTTGGGACCACATAAAGGCGTAGGCAGTGGCCAGCCTTAGACTCTTGCTGTTGTCTAAATCTAGCCACTGATTCCTTTATCTCTTCCTTGACTGTAGATGGAAAACTAATTGTATCCTTTGTGAAAATTGACCAGTGAAGAGGTGGTAGGGTCAATTCGCGGTTGTTTTATTAGTACATATTTGGGGTATATGATACATATAGGCATGGGAGGAACTGGCATGTATACATATACAATGTCATGCAGAAGTTACAAATTTTCCATATGCAAAGGCATTGCTTGGACCTCAGGAAACACACTATTGCAATCCTGGATGTGCTCTGGGACTTCAGGCTAGACAGCTGGTATCAGTGGAAGGGCAGCATAAAAATGGGGTGTTCAAAGAGGCCCCAAGATACCATCTATTTTTCTGTATCTGGGAGCTTAGCTACACGTGGCAGCTGGCAAATCTCAGGGATAGCAATTGGCCTTTTGATTGAAAGTAAAATTCTCCTTTTTCTGCAACAGATGGCTATGATTGTTTCTTTCGCTTTTAGAAAATCCATACGAGAGAAAATAAAGCCATAAGGTGTGAAGGGGAGAGAAAAAGTTGAATAATAAGATCTGAGCCTAATTCCTTAGAAGCTGAGCAGGACTTAAGAGAGATGACCTATTTTTTTTTTCTAAAGTAAATTGTAGTTGGCTTTGTTTGTTTCAGTTTTATTTTTGTTCTAAATAGAAATGGCTCCAGGGATCATTAACAGGTATTTGAAGAGTAGCTTTTTCATTTTCAGTTTTTGTAGAACTTCCCTGACTCTGGTTTCGGAGGGGACTGCTGGCCTCATTTCTTTTTTTGACCAATTTTGCTTCTCCTCATCTCCTGGCACCTGACTGCACGTTACAGCTGGTTGGGGAATGAACGTGAAAGCCCTCCACTGGGTGGTGCAGTGGCGGTCAGCAGGAGAGATGTGTGTGGGGTTTGTCCCTAGAGTTCTGTGTGCCTCCTTTGTTTATTTAGTGAGCATGTGTTGGAATTGTGCACGTGTCCTCACCTCAGAAGACTGACTTTGCGATGGGGCCATAGCGCTGCCATGCCATGCATTCAGTACTTGGAATGTTGATATATATTTTTTCCTGACTAGTCACACGCAGTGGGATATCCATTCATAAGGCTGAGCAGTAGTGCTGGACCCAGCTGCCAGTCAGGCTGCAATCACGAGGGGAAACCGAGCCTGCACATCCTGTTCTGTAGCAGGAATGTTTGGTAGGCTGGGTGCAACCTATGCCTTTTCCACTCAGGATATTTTCAGCCTCTGATGTGTTTGTCAGGATGGGTCTCCACTGGACACTGGTATCTGAAGTAGCACTTTCTAAGTCTTCAGGTCCATGTGAATTCTGACCAAGATTTCTCTTCTGGAATTTAACCTCCAGGGGAGGAGAGAGAGACATTAGATGTGAGGATTGGAAATGAGCACATTAACTGTTTATTTCAAGGGACACGTGCTGCAGATAAAGGCTTGCGTAAGCATGGTCAGAGGAGCGGGAGGCCTGAGGTGGGCAGAGCGGGGTGGCGATGCAGGGTTGTACAGCATTAGGCTGAGGATCATGCAGAAGGGGAGGTCTGAGCAAAGACCTGAAGGAGGATGGGCATTGGCCAGCGAGAAATGTGAAGAAAGGCTTCTGGCCAGAAAAACAAAACAAACAGCTAATAGTGCGAGACCCGAAGGTGAGCATTTGCCTGCCATACCCCAGGCAGAACCAGGAGGCCACATGGCTGGAGAATCTGTTCCAGAGGCAGCGGAGGGGGCCAGGCTGCAGAGAGCTCTGTAGGCCCCTGAATGTCTTCGGTTTTTACTATGGAGAGTAGGGAGCCATGCAGGGTTCTGGCAGAGGAGACTGACTGCCTCTGACTTAATATTTTAAAAGGTTAGTGTAGCTGCTATATCACAGATAGACTGCTTTTAGACGGTGAGAAGGCTTCAAAGAAGAACCAGGTAGAATCTGTACGGTAAAACGCTGGAAAGCAACTGGAAGTGGTAGAAAATGACCGGATTCTGGGCATAGTTTGAAGCTAGAATGAGCTTTTCGGGTGACACTGGGTATGAAACAGAAAGAGGAGAAGAGGCAGACTGCGTTGTTTTGACCTGAGTGCCAGGAGGATGGAATGATCATCAGGAGATGGAAGAAACAGGTGAGAGTAAGCGATGGGGGCACCCCAGGAACTTGCCTTGGGGGCGCGTTGTGTGTGAGGCACTTCATATGTGCATTATAAGTTTTGTGGATTTTGTGGAGGATTCAGAAATCACTCAGTGCCACATCTAATGATTAAGGTGGGTGAGGATACCCGGAAGTATTTTTATGAGTTTGCCTTTCTGCTGGATGATCTGTGTTTTTTGCTACAGGACACTATCAAAAGCCATTACAGAATTGCTCTAGAAAGTGGCAGGAATGGTTGAATAGTGTGTTCAAAGTGAAAAAGGGGAGTATTTTGAGAGTAATTAATGGCAATGTATCTTCTTTTTTTTTTTTTTTTAGACATTCTCGCTTTGTAGTTCAGGCTGGCCCTGAGCTCACTATGTAGCCCAGGCAAGCCTCGAACTCAGCAATCCTCCTGTCTCTGCCTCCCGAGTGCTGGGATTACAGGTGTGAGCCACCACGCCTGGTGGCAATGTATCTTTTACTGTCTATTGTTTCTGTGATATTCACTATGCATTCTTGTTCCACTGTGTATATGTATTGTATGTATGTATGTATGTATCTCTCTCTCCCTCTGCCCATGTTTGCATCTTATTTTTGTGCATTCCAAAGTGAGTTTCAGACACCAGCACATTTACCTCTAACCACTTCAGCATATATACCACTTCCTAGAATTTAATATCTACTTAAAATTATATTTGAGATAAAATAAAATGCTCATATTTTGTATTTGATAATATTTGAAAGATCCACATCCCTGTATAACCCAGTTCCATAAAATATAAGAGAACACCATTACACTAGAAAGTTCCTTCCATTCTCTTTCCTGGAAACTTCAGGCCTACTCAGTCTCTTTTTAAAGATTCTTCTCACTGTAGATCAGTTTGTCTTGTTCTAGAACTTTAGATAAATAGAATCACACTTTAAATACTGTTTTCCGTAAGGCGTCTTTAACTCAGACAAAAATGTTTTCACAATTAAGCCACGTCGTCATGTTTGTCAGTAATTCATGTGCTTCTGCTGGTGAGCAGTATTGTGCTGCATGAATCTATGACAGTTTGTTTATTCATTCTTCTCTTGATGGACACGTGGTCTGTTCTGGTTTCTGCCTGTTATAAATAAAGCCATACAAATAATCTTGTATAATTAGTTTTATAGACATTAGTTTTCATTGTCTTATATGAAATTCTGGGTTTTACAGAGAAAAGGAATAGGATATGTGTGTGTGTGTGTGCATGCGCATGTGTGAGTATGCGCATGTGTTTGTTCATGTAAAATTTGTTTGATGGAATCCCTCATATAGTTGACGGGAAGCTAAGTTCAAATATATGGAATACCAGGAGATAGTGGATGCTGCGGCTTTTGGAATTCCAATCCCCTCTTGTTGGAGGGATAGCAGTGTTTCCTCTGGTGGCTGATTGGAAAGCCCTCCCCACATTTTGCAGGATAATCTGCTTGACTCAGTGTCTTCTCATATGAATATTTACCTCTTCTAAAGCATTCCTTCATGGTAATATCTAAACCAGAGTTTGGACCAAATACCTGCTACTGTGCAAGAACTAAGGTGACATAAAATTAACCATCATGAATAGGCATGTGCTTAGTTTAATAGAAACTCGGATATTTTTTCAAAGTGGTGGCTCCGTTTCATACTAGTACCAACAACATATGTAGATTCTAGTTGCTCCATACCTTTAGCAACGTTTAGTAGTAATTATTTTCACTTCAGCCACACTACTGGATGTGATGTATTATCATATCGAGGGTTTAATTTACATTTGTCTGATAAATAATGGTGTTGAACATCTTTTTACATGTTTATTAACCATACTCATATTCTTTTTGTTCAAATTTTTTTCCATTTATCATCTATTTGGTTTGACTTTTTTTATTGGTACAATTTATATATATCTCACAATCACACATAACATCGGGGAATTTGTACCAATATATGACACAAGTTAATTCTCATTTTTACCTATATCCCCACCCACCCACACCTCCCCAGCCCCTGTATACATGCTCTTTTATTTTCTTTCAGAGTCATATTTATTCTTTCCCTCATTACATTCCCACACCAAATTTCCTTTGGAAACTTCCCATTCTACAAAAACTGTCATACTTTCTAGAGCTCATTTGCATCTACAGGTGCTCATATCTAAGAGAAGATCTGGTATTTGCCTATCTGTGATCTATTTATTTCACTTATTAGTGTGTCCTCCAGGTGATTGGTTTGACTTTTTAAACTGAGTTTATATTGAGCTGTCCAGTTTGTTAACTATCAGTTTAATAAATACTGTTTTGCTTGTTAAAGGCTTGTTAGAAATTTTCCTGATGTCTTTTTTTTTTTTTTGAGACAGGGTCTCACTGTGTAATTCAGGCTGGCCCTGAGCTCACTATGCAGCCCAGGCAAGCTTTGAACTCAGCAATCCTCCTGTCTCTGCCTCCTGAGTGCTGGGATTACAGGCGTGAGCCACCACGCCTGGCCCTGATGTCTTTTGATAATAAAAAGTTTCTCAATTTGATGAAGTCCAATTTATATGTTCCTTTTTTAACAGTGGTTACTGCTTTCTGTGACTTGGCTAAAAGAAACATTACCTCCTCTCAGATTTCAGTGATTTTACAAAAACTTCTACAGGTTTACCATTTATAGCTGTATCTATGAGCTATCAGAATTAGTTTCTGTGTCCAGTATAAAGAAGGGATTAAGCTTTCTTGTTTTCCCTATAGATATTTAGTTGACATATCACAGGAGTTGAGTCAACTTTCCTTTCCTTATCAATTGGTTTGGTCTCACTGTAAAACTCAAATGACTATAATCATAGACCTCCTCCTGGGCTCTATGGTCAGTCTGCTCATCTGTTTTGTTGATCCTTACACCAGTACTATACTTTCTTCATTATAGCTTCCAGTAAGTCTCAAATTAATCTGTTCCATTTCCGACCTGTGCTGGTTCACCCCTCCTTAGGCAACCTGGTGGTCCTCTGTTCCTGGGAGGTCACCATATTGATGTAGAACTTAGTGTGGACATCTGGCTGGTATGGAGCACTACAGCTCAGAACTTGTGGACTGAAGTGATCCTTCCATCTCAGCCTCTCCTGTAGCTGGGGCTATAGACATGCACCACCATGCCCAGTGGGTCTCAAATTGAGACAGCTTTAGGTTTCCAATATTTTCTTCCTTTTTGAGGTTTATTTAGATATTTAAGTCCTTTGTGTCTCAATGTAAATATTACAATCAGGTTATCAATTCCCACAAAAACCATAGTACAGTAACACTCTATTGTGGATATGTTGAGTGTGGGGAGGATCTCCACATTAAAAATATTGAATATTTTATCCATAAATTGATATCTTTCTCTATTTAAGTATCTTTTTTGTTCAGTCATGCTTTATAATCGTCAACACAGAGGTCTTCAGTATGTCAATAAATTAAGTCCTGAACATCTTATGATTTTTGATGCTACTGTAAACTGAATTGCTTTTATTTAATTTTATTTTCAACTGTTTGCCAATAGTACATACAGTGTAATGGTTTTGTATATTTATTCTACATGGCCTCATCTTGCTCAATAAATTTATTAATTTTAGTTGTTTTGTAGATCCCTTAGGATTTTCTGTATAAACACTCATGTCATCTTCAAATAAAGATTATGCTTTGTAAATCTCTGTTACATTGATGTTTTCTGTTACTTGCACTAGTAAGCTCATTGAATCATAAGGAAAAGTACCAATGAAATTTGCCAGCAATCAATGCAAAACACAAGAAAATTCACTATAGCATTATTTATAGTTTTGACTATATATTCAACAATAGGAGATTGGTTCAGTAAACTCAGGGTACATAAACATGGTGATAAAATATCACAGAGACATTAAAAATCTTATTTTATAATCTTTAATGGTATGAGAAAATACTAATGTATTACATGAGAAACCAAAATACAAAACATGAAAATGTGCTGTTATTTTGTGCTAACAAAATACTCCATATTTTAATGCAGCAAAATTTATGACTCATGTGGTCTACAGTCCCTCACGATTCTGGCTGATGGTGTGCTGGTATTTTGTGACTAGTATCTGAGATACAGTATATATGGTCCCTAAGAGTTGCTATATTAGAGAAAGAAAGGACTGGAGAACATAAAGTTTTATACTTAACTTCTGCTCCCCTCTCACAGGACATAACTTACCATGTCACCTTCACTTGCACAGAACTAATCACAGTCCTCTTATGACCTGACAAAGGAAGTAGTCCTATGTTGCTAGATATTGGTTAAATATTCTATGGTGTAACTTTAAATTTCATTCAGATGTAGAAAATTAAAAATGTTGCCATAGACCTAACAGTGTCTGTGCCATATCTACTCTGCCTTTCCACAAACCTGGATGTAAAAATGCATACCTGTTTTTATCTAAGTGAAACAAATGCAGAAATTTACATGTAAAATAAGAATTCAAGATAAAATTCATGGTTAAACAAAAATATTTGGAAAAAACAAAAATTATACAAAAACAAGGAAAATATCCTAGCATCATAGGAAAAATATAAAAGGATAGTGTCTACCTGATAGATTTTACAAGTTTATGGAGGAGTAAGAGGATCCAGCTTGATGGAAACACTCAGCAAAGATAATTGACGTGCAAGTCAATGAGGGAAGAAGAGCTGGCTGCATGGAAAGACATGGATAGGTGGAAATCAATACTCTTCAGTGGTCTCTCTAGAACTTTCAGCCTTTCTGTGACTAAGTCTTGAAGCCCAGATGACACCGAGGATGGGCTAACTGCAAGGACTTCAGCAGCCCATATATCAGTGCTTCTCACTATGAGCGACTGGCCCTATTCTTGCTTGTGACAGCACAGAAGCACCACTGAGGTGTGCGGGGGAATCCAAAGTGTGTAATAACCATGGGGCAGAAGGTGGGCTGGGGCCTCAGCGGACTCAAGGTACCACAGCCAGTGTGATAGCAAGAAGTTCCCGGCTCAGTGATGAACTCTAGTGTGCCCGAGGCTGCTTCCAGGCTAGTGCTTGCTTGGCTTCCACAGGTATCGGTCACTCCGATCTCCTTGTACCTTCTAGATCCGTGTTTGCTGAAGGCCAGGCAATGTGTATAGTGTGAATAGACCAGACATAGCCACCTCCAAGACTCTGCCAGCATTCCTGCTTCACTCTCCCTTAAAAGTGTGTTCTGTCACATTAAACCAACATGTTAGTCAAGAAATGACCCGAGTTCCAGGTAGAGTCCACATCACTTCTCATCCAATCATAACCAGACCCTAAACTGTTGTGCTGTGGAGATCAGGGAAGGCTGGGCACATTCAGTGTGATACAATCCAGAATGTTCACGTCATCAGAACATAACATCCACACTGGCCTCCTGCTCCTGGATGTTTCAGTGTGGGATGATGCTCTGAAGATGTGTACCCAGGGGGGTGGCAAGACACTGGAGATCGGGCAGGATATCACATTTATAAAACAAGGGAAGACAGCTATGGAAAAGGCAATTCAAGACAAAGGTGGAAATCTTGGAAATAAATCATAATTTCCAAAACAATGGCATAAATATTACCATAGATACTTCAGAAAACTATCTTAGGAATTGCACCCACTAATGTTATTCTCTTACAAAACCCTAAACCAGAGATAGGAATTACAAATGAAAAGAACAGAGCCAAGACTTGTTGTCAGTAGGAGTTCCCAGAGGAGAAACTGAAGACGGAGGAGAAATTAAGGAAATGATATGAGCTGATTATGGCTTCAATAATATAATATACCACATAAAACCACATATGACCTTTACCGAAGTTAAGGCTGCAAGAGGTGAAGCTAGAAAACAAATGTAGAACATAAATTAGAGCTGCTGTGAGAGCGCTGCTCCTGTAACTGGTGAAGAGCCTTAAGTGGGTGATTCGAACTTTCTCTTCACCACCTTCTCCATGCTGAGCTGGTCTTCTGCCGGCACCCTGGATGGGTGAGACTTTTGTGGTAGAAGGGTGACCACCTTCATATCCACCAGATCCAAGCTGATGGAGATCTTGTCTTTACCGAATTGCTGCAACTTTCCACCAGTGCAGCAAAACTCGGCCCCCAGACATGTGCCTGCTTGCTCCTGTTGCCTAGCGCAAACCCAGCTTCCCCTTGGTAACTGAGTCTCTTGATCCAGCCAGTGGAGTGACTTTTTAAAAAAAATATCTGTTTGGTTGGGTTGGGAAGTCAAAAGTGCTTAAATTTCAGGGTCAGCTGGCAGTAATTTTTTTTGAAATCTCTCTGTGATCTTGGTGGAATTTCCTTACCTGGAGCACTAGAAAGTCCAACTACATTCAACCCAAGGTCACCGGCAAAGGGAAGCAGTTTTTTCAATGAATTGGTGAAATAGGGAAACACAACTTCTACTTTATCCCAGACTACTATACTGTGGCAGTTGGAAAGACCTCACATTCTGGCTATTGATTTAAGGAGTGTACTATTCCCTATAGGGCACTTTTAGAACTGCTCTGAAGAGTAGCATCTCCCCATTGGTTTTGTAAACTAAACCTTCACCATTTTACTGAGTCAGCTTCCTTTGGGTGAAGTGGCACATTGCAACATCACATAAAAATGTGATCTTGTTGGAAGTGCTGTTATTCTGAAAAACCATGGTAATAGATGAAGCCCTGGTCATAGTGCTGTCAGAAGCAAATCCATTAACCGAACATACATTGCCCTGGTTAAGGGGTTGGCTTCTCCTTGGTGGAAGGAGCAGTGGTATCAGCTTGCCCCAGGTGGCTGCTTGGCACAGCAAGAGGTTGCAGGAATTAGGGAACCCAGGTGCTAGTCCTAAGGAGTAAAAGGGGAGTACTCCTTCCTGCACTACCATGACCCCAAGGCCTGAGGGTAAGGGAGAAGGTGGTTTCCAGACGGTGGAAACAGATACGAGCATCTTAAAGAGTCTATGGTCTTCAATAGAAGGCAGCTGCTCACAAGGTGCTAGGCAGGGTGCTGTGAGCGCTTCTCTCTCCTTCCTTATCATTGTCCTTGTAGATTTCCTAAAGGTCTTTCCTATTGGCTGAATTTAGCCAATTGCCAGAGGGCCAAGCGAGCCACACCCCATATACAGAGTGGGCTGTGGAAGGTAGTGAGTGGATCACAGGCCCACAGCAGGGACACCCGGCCAGGTGCAGATTATGCACTGGAGAGAATTCAGCCCACATTCACAAACAAAAACTAGTAATTAACTACAAATAAAAGGAAATCCTCTAACTCAAGCAATCTACTGGAAAACAAAGGCAAAAATTATATCTATTGGAGAAACATTAGAAGAATTCCCACTTAAAAATATCAATTTGCATAAGCACTTTAAAATGCACATGCCCATTGAAAGGTCAAATTGCATTCCAATAATTTATTCTAAAGTAATAATTGCATCCACAAAATTGATAGCACCTTTACGTGAATTGTAGAATCTTTTATAAATAAACCCACTAGAAACATCCAAAAATTAGACACATTAAATAAAGTGCAGCACAGCCATACAATCAAATGCTGTTCTACAAATTCTTCTCACTGTTTTTCAGGCTTAAATTTTATTAGCTTTTCCTGTGCACCCAACCATAGAGTATACCCTATCAATCACGTTCTCAAAATTGTTTGTTCTTCGTTATTTTGTTTGGATTCACACCAGACATTTGTTTTTTCCATTTACAAGCTTTTACAAAAGGCTTTGTCTTCAGAAGGCACCTTGCGAGCTTCTAGGGGTGGGGGAGGGGTGGGGCTGGGGGGTGTGACCCTTTGAAGGTAATGTCTTCCAGCTGAAGGGGGCAAGTAAGACCCGTGGATTCTAACACACAAGATGGCTATTGTTATAGGAAAGGAAAAAGGATTCCAGAAGCATGGAAGGAAGTCTGAGGTTGTAAGGAAGGCTTCATGGAGGAGGAAGAAACTGTTCTACGTTTCAACCATTAGGTAGGGTTTGAAGCGGGCAGGGGGCAAAAGGTGTCTGGGGTGAGAGAGTCACTGGGAACAGCAGCACCTTTGACCTTTACTTTTATCATGGACCAATAGTACGACCTCAGATGCTCACCAAAGAAATGTTCTAACTTTTCAGGCTGCTTGTGACAATGCTACCTCTCTTCAGCAGTCCACTTGGCTGTGAGAATCTTTTTTTTTTTTTTTTTTTTTAATGGGAGCCTCCTCATTGCTTAGGAAGGAGATTTGGTCCCAGGATGTGTCTTTCTCTCTGGGATTATCCTTGTGGAACTGATGGGTCTTTATAACTCATGTATGTTAGACTTTTTAAACGTGTTTAATGAGGCATTCTGGTGCAAATATGTCCCATCATTTTAGGTGTTGATCACCACCCCTTGCAGGAGGGCCTTCCTTCCTCTTACCATATGGGACACAGAAGAGGAGGGACGGAGGCCTTTGAGAATGACCAGCCATCAGGGACAGGTCATTCTTGCAGGCTGCAGATGAGGGCCAAATATGGGGTCTAAGTTGAGGACCACAACAGCTGCTGGCCGCAGACAGGGTGGGGGTTTGTAAAGCAGTGAAGACTGAGCTCCTGAAAGAGGTGTGGGGTCCGTGGCTTGTTCGCAGGCAGCATGCCTTTGGGTGTCCTGCTCTCCTCTCAGAGAAGACTCAGAAATGAGCTTTTGCACAGCTGTTACCTGGCGCCGCCACGCAGAAGCCAGAGCGGCAGCTACTTCCACAGTCATCATGCCTGGCCTGGCCTGCTGCAGATCGGCTTCGGTTTGCTTTCTGGCTCTTCATTGTATCTTTTGACCCAGGTGCCACACGGGGGCCGGGGGAGGCACGCTGCTGCCAGGGTGGGATTGGTGCAAGTGCTCCCGGAGTGAGCCTGGCAGGAAGCCTGGCCTGGCGCTGCATCATATGAGCAAAATATGTGTGCAGCCAGTGTCGCAAGTGTCCTCGCAGCCGCAGTCACCCTCAAACCTGGTCCTTTGAGATGTCCCTGGGGTGTCCCAGCCAGGGAAGGCGGGTTCCAGAGCAGGTGTGAAGGGCTGGCCCTTGGCCTGCCACCACCTGATCGCATCTGTTCCCGCCCTGCCTTCCTCTGGTTGTGTCGGACACATCCTGTGACAGTCCCCATGTCTCCTTCCTGCCTGTCTGAGCTCGTTCTACTCTGTGCCCCTAGAATCTGAACCTGTCCTCCCTCAAAGCTGGTCTTATGCAAAGCCTTTGAACCTCTCCCTGTGGGTGGGCCAGAGAGGCTGCCTCCGCAGGCCACTCCGCCACATCTCTTGGCACTGTGTGTGCACATATCCGAGTGCCCACGTCCTCTCTCACCACAGGACCCACACGCTGCAGGACAGAGTACTCGCCTGCCCTGCTCTCTTTGCACAATGCCTAGAAGAGATTCAAATGGAGGTTGTAGTACAACGTCTGTCTCTCCTACCACAATATTTCAGGGCTCTTCTACTCTGTAGGGAACTTTTTTGTAGTTTATAATTTATATACCTGATGGTTTTATTTGGCCAAGTTTTTGTTGTGAAGGTCAGAGCTCAGACAGCTGGCGAGGAGAGGAAGAATCTATCTCCTGAGCATCTATTTTGTGCCACATCCTAATGTGTTCTTATTGTCATAGATTTTTTTTTATGGTACCAGGGATGGAATGTACAATGTTATACTTGTAAGGAAGGCGATGGCACCACTGAGCTGAGTTCCCGGCCCCTGGGGTAGACTTTCTAGAAGTGTCTAAGCAGCCCTTTTTCCAGGTCCATACAACCTGTCCTCTAATACATTTGATGCCATAAACTGACCTTTGATGTGTCCAGCTTTATAGATTATCTAGCGAGCAAACATCTATCACTTTCCTGTGAGCTCCCTGGCATAAGGCAAAGGCCCCTGAGGAGAGACCAGGCAGGTGTAAAGGTCTAAAGATTGTCTCTCATGCTTGGGCTTCACCCCAGTTCCCATTTGTTCCCCGAAGAGCAGGGCTTTTCTGGAATGAAAGGCTTCCCCATGTACCCCTTAGATACTAGATGCTCAAGGAAGAAAAGGATCTAAGAAGAGAGAGCAGATTCCAAAGAAAAAGCTGATGAAAAGACCACATACAGTCCAGGCAAAGAGAAATGCACCCACAGACTGGACATTTATGAGCTCAGTGCCTTTCTAAGGAAGGCTCCACACCAATGAGCTAGCCCCGTTTTGTCCTGGGCTTTGACTACCATCAGCTTCCCTTCCCCTCCCCAGAGTGAGCAGGCAGGGGAGGGGTACGGGCCCAACACAGCACGGTCCACAAAGCCGCTCATGAGTCATCCAGCACTGGCCTAAGATTCTACTTTGCTGTAATACTGTGCTGCTGAGAAGTCTCCCGCATACAGTCTCTTACTTCTAGGCCTTTTAAATTAATATATAATACTTGTACCTATAAATGGGGTTCCATGTGACATTTAGTACATGCAGACAGTGTGCAGGATCTATTCCAGCTTCCCTGTATCCACCCTTCCCAGCCGCCTAGGGATTGTGTGACACGTCACAGAAATGACCTCTCTGCTCTTCCCTCTCAGTCTAGACCACTGAGCTTCTTAGAGCAGCTACTGTATCTTATTACCATTTTCTCTCTAATTCTGGGTTTATCATTTGCAGTTAGAGCCCTAGGGGAGACCCTTAAATAAATGAACATGTCTCTGCGTCCTCATGCACAGTTCCAATGAATGGTTCATTGTAGTGCAAGGAAAACCATTACAGAAAGCTATTTGGGGATTTGTCCTGAACAAGTTTAACTTCTCTGTAGGACTTGCAAGGCGAGGGAGTTCCGTTTACCTCATTCTGCACGTAAAAGTCCCGGGGTTTCAGAACTTGGGGTGAAAGACGGTTTTATTGTTGAGTAAGGCACTGCAGCGATCACCAGCTGGGATGTTGACCTGTAAAGCGTGTGGGTCTAAAACTGATGTTTCCCGCTCTCTAAACGAACCCGTCGTCTTGACTGAGCTTCAAATGCGTGGTCACTCCGAATTCCACGACGTCTGTCCATTACAGAGCTGATGGGCACAGAGCCGCGAGCCCTGTCCATGCTGTCCTCCTGTAGGAGCCTGCGCTTGGGGGCAACCGTGACCTCGAGAGGCCCAGATGTGGCCGGAGAGCAAGCTGTTCTTAACATTTGTGGTAAATAAAGACCAGGCCCCTGGATTGCAGGTGCTCTTTGGAGAAATCTGTGCATATGAACTGCAAATCTACCCACACAATGTATAACCATGTAGTTTGCATTTGTTTCGTTCTCAAAGCATAGTGAGCAAATTTGGCAACTCCCCTCCCAGTTGCCCTACGTCCCAATAAAAGCAATCACCATGAATACGTTTGCGTCTATTTTTTTCTTATCGTGTAGATGTTTTAGCATAACTGTAATTATGGAGTAATGATTTCTTATCTTCCTTTTTAGTGTTAATGTTATTAGCATTAAAATAACATAATTTTAAAAAACATAATTTCAAAAAAGACTCATTTTTCATTATAGATTTAATGCATACTTATTAAACAAACATTTGGGGAAGAAAGCCAAGTTTGCAGCAGAATTGCACTGCAAACAGGACTAATGCTTACATTTCTCAGTGCTTTCTTTCAGGTGCTCCAGGGCAGGGAGGTTTTAAAACACAGCTGTCATCAAGCTTTCTATGTGATTTGTAACCTTCTGAAAGTTTTAACCTGGAAAATCTTTTTTTTTTTTTTTTTGCCATAATGATTACATGATATTTGATTGACTTGATGCTGGATGTTACATGTTGGCAATTAGCCACTTTTGTAGCTACAATGAATATTTCTCTTCTTTCCTTATTTTCCAAAATGGATTCAGTATTTTTATAAGGTTTTTTATATTGATGATGGTTGTTTGCTTCTGCTTGGATCTGTTCTGATGCACGAGCTCTTTCTGTAAGGAAAGGGACAGACAGCTTCCTTTAGGCACTGTGATTTGTTTTGGGGGCAGCCCTTGAACTAGTAGATGTTTGAGACTTTAAGAACTGAGAGGATCTTGCATCAAAGAGCCAGTGCCCTGGGGAGTGGGCCCGAGCCAGGCCTTGTGCATTCACCCCCCATAGTGCAGCTACCTTTTAGGCCTTACTGTGGTTGTGTCTTGCTGAATAGTACTCCGCTTTATTAAAAATAGCTCTCCAGGGCTGGAGATTTAGCTCAGTGCTTCCAGTGTCTGCCTTGCAAGTGCAAGGCCCTGAGTTCGATCCTGGTAACCACATACAATGCTGGGCGTGGTGACTCAAGCCCACCAGCCATCAATACCACATACCACAGTGCTGGGCGTGGTGGCTCATGCCTGTCATTCCAGCACTCGGGAGGCAGAGGCAGGAGGATTGCTGAGTTTGAGGCTTGCCTGGGCTACATAGTAAGCTCAGGGCCAGCCTGAACTACAAAGCAACACCCTGTCTCAAAAAAAAAAAAAATAGCCCTCCATGTGGAGATACTACCTTGCTCAAGAAAGAATGGTTGCTATCAAGAAATCAACCAATAACCAGATGCTGGTGAGCTGTGAGGAAAAAGGGGCCCTCTCCCCTATTGCTGGGAGTGTAGACAAGTGTCACCACTGTGGAAGTCAGTGGGGAGATTGCTAAAAAAACCCCAGGGATTAGAGTTCCTATTTGACCCACCTGTTCCCCTTGTTGGTATCGTCCCTCCAAAATTAAAAGCCATCTACACACCCCACACCACAGCGACGTATGTACAACCATGTTTACTGTGGCACAGGGTGTAACAGCTAAATCTCAGAAACAGCCCAGATGCCCACCAACCGGTGATTGGATACCCCATCACTGTTAATCATCTTTGTTTTCCACCTCCAGTGCACAGGCTCGTGGTTCTCCGAGCGTGGCCCAGCAGCACATGGGTGCTTATTAGAAATGCAACTTGTGGGTTCTACTGCCACAAACTGTGGGGTCCCAAGGCAACTAGAAGAATCACTGCTGTAGGCTGGTGTGTCAAGCTCTACAAGTATATACACCCTTTAACCCTTGCTACTCAAAGGCTGCCCTCGCACCACCACCATCAGATGACCTACAACATCAGTGGCCTGGAATCTTTTCAGTGGTAACAAACAGCCAGTGTGGCACGGGTGCCAAAGGTCCGCCACCCCTGACCTAGAAGCTTGTCAAAACTACAGAGCTTCCGGCCTGCTGCAGACCTAAAGCATTCGAAAGATACATTTTAAAAGCAACTGCGATCACCTGAATCTTGTTAAAATGCAAATGCTAAGTAGGTAGGGTTGGAGTCCGCGCTGAGATTCTGTTCATTTGAAATGAGCTCTTGGGCGGCGCGGAGGGTGTAAGTTTGCGGGGTTACGATTGGAATAACAAAGCTCTGCTCGGCAATTTTAGTATTTTTAAATGCATAAGAAGCTTTAAAAAGTATACGGGGCTGTACACAGACATAAGTTATGCGTTAATCACAGGGCTCTTTCACGGAGGAGAGAAAATGGCACGGGCGAGAGGCGAAGTCACCGGCCAGGCTGTGCGGCCAGGTCTGCTGGAGCCGGACACAAAGGTGCGTCACCCTCCGCGCCCTCTGCTCCCCTGTGTGCTTCTGAATGAGGAAACTAAACACTCCAAAACTTCGGAGTCACTAAAAGGGAAACTCAAATCCATTATGGAACCGTGTTCTACTTTATTCACATATATTTGCGTCTTTCTCTTTTGAGCTTTGCTAATACTTTATCGTGCAATTACCACTTTCTCCTTAAATATGTGAGTCTAAAACTGTTAGTTGCCTTATGAGGTGTGACTTCATCTTAAATGTGAATTTTTTCCTCGCAAACGATCACGTTTCCAGCTTCACCCAGTGCCTCCAATTCCTCGCGTCACACCCGGGGTGGGGGGAGAAAGAAACACCTGAAGCTGTTAATGGCCTCGGTGTCCCTTGATTGGAGTCAGGCGCAGCGCGTCTGCGCTGTGGAAATAAAGTGTGTTATTTTCCACAGGGGCGGGGAGAGGGGAGGAATGCAGGGCGCTGCCTCTCGGCCTCTCGCTTTGGGCTTGGCTTTCATGCACGTGTTTGAAGGCTCTGCCCTGAGCCTGAACTAATGGATCCCAAACTAGATGGAGGTGCCAAAACCTCAGGACCGGGCCCTCTCTCCGCACTCATTTCCTAGAAAAAATAGTTTCCATTTTGTACCTGTTACTGATAAGTCAGCCGTGTGCAGTGTCTAAAGCTATTATCGTGGGAGGGGAAAAGAAAAAAGCCCCACTGCATTTTTAAATTACATTTCATGTTAAACGAGCTTACTACTTCTGAAGTGAAATGAAATACAATGTAATTTTAGCATATGTCTTGGCAGCCTCTTCCTTTCCAGTAGAGTTTTGTGGGTCCTTGGGGGACGATAGGTCTGTGGAGAGGAAGAGAGGGTCCCCTTGGTCCCCCTCAGAATCTCGGGGAGTGTTCAGTTTCAAGCACAAGAGGACGCCTGGCCTCTCCATCCAGAAGGCAAGTGGGGTGGATTTATCTAGACTGATAAGTCAGGAAGGGTCACAGCACAGGCAATTTGCAAGTACAGCTCAGCTGGGCAAATTCAGCAGCTGTGACTTGGCGCTGGTCTGTAGGAAAGGCTGGGGCACTTCTACCTCAGAGCTCACTGCCCCGGGGGCTGGACAGATCCATGGTCTGTACCTTAGAAACAGTCCGTGGGTTTTGTGGATATAGATCCCGCTGTAGTTCTTGGGCAAGGGAATGTACGACGTGTTGGGAGACTGGTCAGCGACCCCCCCTGAGCCTCCTACCACTGCATTAGCGGCCACTTCAAATGATAGTGTTCTGAGAGAGGCAGAAACGCTGTACTTCGCTTTGCGCTTTAATTTGGGCAGTCCTGCTGGTCACACTGACTGCAGCCAATTCAGCACACGGCAAGCCCTGCTTGGGGAAGTTAGAAAGCCGTCCTGTTGCTCCCTCTGACCCTTGACGACTGCTGCTGGACGGTAAGTAGCGGCGTGGCTTAAGGTCTTCATGTTTGTTTTGTGTCTCCCTGGTCCTTACCGCTGTCCTGAGTGAGTATGGTCCTCTGACCATGGTACACACTCAAGGATGGTTATTCAAATCTTCAAAAAAATGTTCTGGTCGCATCAATTTCGATTCAACAGCCCATCATGGCTTTTCAGGTTCTCAGGTATGAAGACCTCGCTCCTTAATATGCCGCCTGACCCTGCACTGTCACCTCAGTGCAGCGTTGTCACCTACTCCCCCCCCCCCCCCCCCACACCGAGAGACTCTGGGTGGCAAAGGCTGCAGTCTCTGCGCACTGTCTCCTTTCCCTCTGGAGGGAATGTTCGTGCTCCGTTCTCCAAGACTCTTGCTTTTCCAAGCCAAGTTCTGACACCACCTTCTGCCCAATCCCTTCTCCAAAGCCCAGCCAGCCTGGCCCTCTCCTTTACTTTGCTCCTGGGGATTTTCTGTCAGAGTTGTTAACACAGAGCCTTCAGCCTCTCTTTCCCCTGTACTTGATGCCCCCTCCTCCTCCGACCCTCGTGTGTCTCTGTCGCGGTGCTGGGGCTGGGACTGGGACTTGGTGTGTCCTGACTGGGCTCATTGAGCGGATTAGGGAAGAGGGGGTTATCAGGTGTAGGGTGGAAAGACCGGTGTTATCCGAGGGAGAGAGTGTCCTTGGGGACACCTGTGGAGAGGGCTTCTAGCAGTCACCAAGCCCTCAAGAACACGCCAATGAGCTGCTTCTTGTATGTTCAGTTTCCGTGGAAAACAATGATATATGGAATCTCTTGTAGGCTGTGAAGCACAATCATAGCCTTAAGACCTTGCCGCCTGGCCTAGCGTCGTCTTAGGAAGACGACTCACTTTCTACGTGCTCTTCTCCAATCCCAGTTCTGTCCACCCAGCCACCTGTTCCCCACCCCTGCCGCACCATCTGGAGCAAACACCCTTCTGGAATTTGTTTACATTTCAGTGTTTTCATTAGTTTTATCTCAGAAGTGTGTGTTTAATAGTAAATCTCTTGGTTGTACTTAGTCGTAACTGACATCTGTGTTCCTCTGACTTTTTTTTCACTCAGGTAATAGATTCATCTCTGTGTGGATAGTTATAATTAGTTTATTTGCATTTCCGTACAGTATTTTCTTGTATGGACACACGTACCATACGTCTATTTTCTTTCTGATGGCTATTTGGTCTACATCCACCTTCTAGTATGAACAACGTTGTGACTTGGTATCTTTTGATGTATCTACTTGTGCCTAAGTGCAAAACCCAACACCTATATTTGACTTTTTCCTTTTGAGACAGGGTTTCACTCTGCGGTTTAGGTTTGTCTCGAACACACTATGTAGCTTAGGCTGACGTCAAACACATGATAATCCTCCTGCCTCAGCCTCTTGAGGGCTAGGATTGCAGGTGTGCACCACCACTCCTGAGTCAATTAGCCTTTTTGTGTATAGTGATAGACAGGGATCAATCATTTTATGGATTTAAAATAAATCCCAATGCTGTGAAGTAATTCATCTCTCCCTTGGATATCTTGCACACACAAACACACATGCTGGTCTTTTTAGACAAGGTCTCACTCTGTAGTTCAGGCTGGCCCTGAGCTCACTATGTAGCCCACCCAGGCAAGCCTCAAACTCACAGTAATCCTCCTGCCTCTGCCTCCCAAGTGCTGGGATTACAGGGGTGAACCACCATGGCCAGTATTTTGTTATTTTGTTGTTTTGCTTTAATCTGTCCATTTTCCATCCACTCACCAAAACTAGATTGTATTAGTTACAACCCATGCTTATCTAGTGGAAAAATCTATATACTTCTTCAGGTATAACTTAGTGACTTCTGGAGTTTTGCAAAATTTTCTGTATCCATTTAAAATTTGGCTTATCACTAAAATGGCAGAATATAAAACTAGATTTACTCACCTACCTTAGGACTTGGAAATGAGTCATAGTATATGTGCTGCTGAAGCGAGCACGGAAATGAGTCATAGTAAAAATAATACTAATTTTCAGGTACAGTGGACCTTAAAGTTTTGATTGGCCTGATATGCAAGCAACTCGTGTTAGTTTGATGGAAGATCCATCTGCCTCCTGTTATCTATAGCATGTACCCAGCTAAACATCCTGATCCCAGCTGTACTGACTTAGTCACAGCCAGCATGTAAGAACTGAGCCAGTTCGTAAGTCAAACGTCCACTGTATTTTGACAACAGATGGTATGGTACAGCGATCCCTTAGAGTCACAGCAGTACAGCAGTGATGGAAAACCTTTTTAAAGTGTCCAGTGATATCAAAGAACCGGCAGGGACACCACTGCCTTAGTGCACAGGAGAAAAGTAGGTGAGCCCTTTAGCCCCCAGCATTTTCAGCTCTGTACCTGCAGGGAGGGTCCAGACAGCTCAGCAGTCTGGCTCAGCTCATTGTTCAGGAAAGTCAAGGCAGGCAGAACAGATGGAGAAAAATGCTGGAAAGTAGGCAACCAAAAAGGTAGAATTTCAAAGATCTTCTGATGGGTCTTTGAGTCTTTGGCTAGATAGTTCTCTGTAGTACGTGAGGAAACTTCTGAGCCTGGGCACCTTCCGCAAGGAGTAGGAAGAAAATACCTCATGTTCACATAGGGCCCAAATCGTTCCTTTGTTAAGAATGGCCCTGGCTGATAGGCTGTTCCGGGCCTGCTGTAACAAAGCTTAAAATGACTATGAATGGATAAAGTTATTACAAAGTACTTGACCATCTCCCAAACAGGCCACAGTCCCTGTTTTGATCCCCAGTTACCACATATACCAATACCAGGTGTGGCGACTCATGTCCATCAGCAATCAGTACTACATACCACAGTGCTGGGCCTGGTGGCTCATGCCTATAATCCCAGCATTCAGGAGGAAAAAAATTTGGGAAGGATCAAGAGATTAGACAGTAGGGAAGAAAGAGTAATAGATTTTCAGGCAAAAAGAAGCTAGGATTAGAGGTTCCATTTGACCCTGCTATTCCCCTGCTGGGTATGTACATGAAAGAATTAAAAGATTCATATCACAGTGACCTATGTGCACCCATGTTCATAGCAGCTTGGTTTGTAATAGTTAAATCTTGGAAACAACCCAAATGCCCATCAACTGGAGACTGGATAAAGGAGAGCTGGTTTTTCTATAAAATGGAGTATTAGTCTGCCATAAAGAATAAGTTTGAGTCATTCTCAAATGGACATACTTTTTTTTTTTTTAAGCATGATTCAGATATTTATTGGTACATTTTATATACAGCTCATAATCACAACATTGGGGAATTTGTACCAGTATATGAGTTACTACTCATAAAGACTTAATTCTCATTTAGAGAATTACATCTCATATAGGTTTAATTCTTATTTTTACCCACATCCCTACCCACCCACAACCCACACCTCTTATATATGTGCTCTTTCATTTTCTTTCAGAATCATATTTATTCTTTCCCCTCATTATGTTCTCACACCAAATTCCCTTTGGATATTTCCTATTTTACAAAAACTATCATACAGTCTAGAACTCATATCTACAGGTTCTCATACCAGAGAAAAGATACAGTATTTGCCTATCTGTGATCTATTTATTTCACTTATTAGTGTGCCCTCCAGGTGTATCCATTTGCACATAAATGAGTGAAACTTGTCATTCAATCTTGGAAACAACCCAAATGCCCATCAACTGGAGCCTGAATAAAGAAGATGTGTTTTTAAAAAATAAAATGGAGTATTACTCTGCCATAAAAAAGGAAATACTTATAGGACATAGAAGTGAAATAAATAGGTCACAGATGTGTAAATATATCTTTTCTGGTATGAGAAACTGAAGATGTAAATGAGCCCTAGAGCAAATGATAGATACTGTGAAACTGAAAATATTCAAAGGGAAATGGGATGTAATGGTAAGTAACAAGGGGAAAGAAGAAATGTGATACTAATAAAGGGAAACAAAGCTTATGTATATAGGGGCAGGGGTTTGTAGGGTGAGTAGGGGAATGAGAAAAAATGAGAAATTGTGTCATATACTAGTACAAATTCTCAATATTGTGTGTGATCATGATGTGTATATATAATGTACCAATAAAGATTAAAAAACTCCCCAAAGACAGAATGAGAGGCAAAAAAATAGTAAAACACTAAATGAAACATTAATGCACTGTATAATAGTGGCCAGTGCCCAGATGCATACAGTTTGGCTCTTAGCAAAGGGATAAATCTGAAAAAAAAATTGAAACAATTTCAGACAGTTGAATGTGAATGAAGATCAGGAAAATCAGTAGAAGTTGAGCAGAGCATTAGGAAGGAAATACCTGATCATGTCATAATCAGTGGCATAAAAAGGTTTATGAAAAGAAGAAAAAAATCTTGAAAACAGCCTGGGCAAAAGGCTTGGTCACAACTGAACACAGAACAGAATAGCAGACCTACCTCAGAAACCAAGAAAGCCAGAATGTGGCGGAGAGAAGTACTGAAATTTTAAAGAACACCACCTAGAATTTCATGGCTAGGAAAAAAAGTGTCTTTGAAGACAAAGACCTTTCCAGATCCCTCCTGAAACAAAAAGCATTTGTGACTAGCAGAATAGCACTATCAAAGATTTCAAGGATTATTCTCAACAGGAAAATAAAACAGATGGATATTTGGATCCATACAGATGAATGAAAGGGCTAGAAATGGTGAATATGTAAGAACGTATAGCATCTTTTTTCCCCCTAATTTTTAAATTTTAAAAAATGATAATTTGCTCTTTGAAGCAAGAATAAGAGTATGTCTATAACATATGTGAAAATTAAAATTCATGAGAACAGTAGCATAAAGGCCAAGAGAAGAAATGGAAGAATATCTTTGTAAGGTTTCATTCTATGTTTAAAGTGATAAGATTTTTGTAAGGAAACTGGTAAGTTAAACGGTGTATATTATGGATCTTATGTTACAAATAAAAAATATAGCTAGCCTGTTACAGAAATATAAAGGAATATAAAAATACTCATTTCATTCAGAAAGAGTCAGAAAGGGGGAAACAAATCAACTATGAAGATGGCAGATTTAAAACCAAGAGATATTAGCTGGAGATTTAGCTCAGTGGTTCTGGCACTTGCCATGCAAGCGCAAGGCCCTGAGTTCGATCCTGGTAACCATATACAATGCTGGGCACGGTGACTCAATGTCCACCAGCCATCAATACCACATACCACAGTGCTGGGCCTAGTGGCTCACGCCTGTCATCCCAGCACTCGGGAGGCAGAGGCAGGAGGATTGCTGAGTTCCAGGCTTTTCTGGGCTACATAGTGAGCTCAGGACCAGCCTGAACTACAAAGTGAGACCCTGTCTCAAAACAAACTCCCCCCAAAACAAAAACCAAGCGATATTGATGATTATGTTGAATATAGATGAACTAAGATCCAAATTAAGAGTAGGGAAGAGATGTTTAATGTAGTTTGTTTCTTTTTATTATGCTTAACTGTGTTAAAATATACACGACATTAAATTTACCTGAACCATCTTAAGTGTCCAGTTCAGTAGTGTTAAATACAGTGGTATCTCGGTTGATGAATTTAACTCAGTCCACAATTCTGGAAAAAGTGGCCAAGTTTGTGTTCATGCAGAAAAGATGCTTGCAGCTGTGTCTGTCACCGGGTGCAGAGTTCACGAACAAAAACAAAATTTTGCCAAATGCTTCTAGCTTGTGACTCTGAACTGACTCCTCTTGGTACCTCATGTAATTGAATCATATGATGTCTTGTATTTTTGTGACTGTGTCTTTTACTATAACCAAGGTTCATCCACGTTACAGCGTGGGTCAGAATTTCTTTCCTTTTAAAAGATGAATAAGATTCCTATGTGCATACACCACACTTTACTATCAATTCATCTGCCAGTGCTTCTACTTTCTTGGCTATTGTGAATAAATACGCTATGAGCATTAGTATACTCTGCTCTGTAAAATGTCCTTTATTCCACTTATGAGTTTATATTTTTCTGGTTTCTTAAGCTAGAATTTAGGTCACTGATTCAAGACCTTAATTTTTAACTTGCATAATCATTATAAAGCTATAGATTTCATTCTGTTTTCTGTTGTGAATCTAATATTTTAATAATTTGTAATTTCATTTTCATTCTGTTCAAAACATTTTCTAATTTATGTTCTTCCTTTGGTTGATGGGTTATTTAGAAGTGATATTCAAATTCCAAATATGTAGGAATTTTTCCAAATATTTTTATCATTGATTTCTAATTTGTAGTCAAAAACATGTTGTGTATTATTTCAGTGCTCTTGAGAATTGTTTCATGGTATAGGAAAAAGATCTATGTTAAATGTCCTGCGTGAGCTTGGCTATGTAACATTTTGTTCTTTTATTTTCTGTTTCTTAAATTCTTCATTTTCTTTGGTGTATTTTTGGCTTACTACTAATGTATTATTTTTACGTTGCATTTTCCACCTATATCCATACTTACAATTATAGTCTTTCAGTGGTTATCCTTAAAATTTTAATACTCATAATTAAGTATAAGTTAACCAGTGTATCTAACCTTTTCTGCCCAATCCAAGAACTGTAGATGGTTTTATTGCCAAGCTTCCATGCTTGGCCTACGTGCTACTAGTTAGACACTTGGCTTTATCTTGTTAGTTTTTTTGACCCCATATTTCATGTAGAAATCATTATTACTATTTTACCCAATGTTAGTTTAGGTATCTGTTGACTGTTTTGTATTTTCTTGAATATGATTCTTTAGATTATTCCTTCATCAGGAATTATAGCCCACACACTTTTTAAATTTATACAAATTTTTAATTCGCACTCCGTTTTAACAGTATTCTTAGAAAAGTCAACTATTTGTCAGGTAGATGCTTAAAATATGAACGATTAAGAGAGAAGCATAAGACAAAATAGTACAGATAGATTTTTTTTTTTTTTTTTTTTTTGCTTTTTGAGACAGGGTCTTGCTTTGTAGTTCAGGCTGGCCCTGAGCTCACTATGGTACCCAGGCAAGCCGCCGCGAACTCAGCAATCCTCCTGTCTCTGCCTCCCGAGTGCTGGGATTACAGGCGTGAGCCACCACGTCCAGCATTGTGGTATGCTGTGTTGATTGTTGGTGGGCGTGTCTCCACGCCCAGCATTATATGTGGTTTCCGGGGATCGAACTCAGGGCCTATGCGCTTGCGAGGCAGGCGCCAGAACCACTGAACTAACCCTCCGGCCCCAACAGATTTTTAATGAAGCTGTTTGCAGAACCATCTCCGTGTGAGCCCAAATGCTGTGACCTTTCACCCTTCCCCATTTCAGCTGCACGTCCTAGAAATGAGGTTCCCTTGGGCAGCACCACCGCCAGCTGAACACAATCCCTTCACTATGCGGATGGCCACACTCAGTTTTTCCAGGTTGTTCCTAACATCTCTCAATGGCTTGCCTTTTCCCTGCCTTCGCTTCCTTACATGAAGGTGTGTATTGTTCGCTTATGAAACCCTTTTAGTCTCTTTTAGTTTAAAAGGGTGCCTTCACCTATTGTGTGAGCTCTGTGTTTTGAATGCCGTTGTCTTATAAAATAACTGACATCCTGGATTTGTCAGACTTTTTCATGATGTTAGACATGCTAAGTAGAGTCACTTGGTTACAGTTAAACTTCATTCCTTGAAAGAGGCTTTTTGACAGTTAGAATGTTCTGAGTGCATTCTTCCCAGTACTTTGAAAATACTGTTTGGATGCTTATTTTGCTGCTTCTGTAGCTGTTCAGGTATCTGCTCATGATCTCTTTCTTTTTACTAATTCTACTTTTAAGAGCCTTGGGCTGAGTTTTCAATGTCTTTTTCTTTGGGGTTCTACAACTTAGCTATGTTGAATCTAGACTGGTGATTCCTTATATTGGCTGCTTTTTATTGTATTTTCAGAATAATTTAACTTTACTCTGAAAAAAGTGTAAACCATTGTCTTTCCAAATACTGCCTTTTACTTCACTTCGCTTCTTCTGAATTCTAATTGGGTGTTTTCTGTATTTTTTTTGGTGGTGCCAGGGATCGAACTTGGGCCCTTTTGCTTCCAAGGTAGGTGCAGTACCACTTGAGCTAAATCCCTGGCCTTGTTTTCTGTATCTTTGAATTCAGTCTTTGTTACCTCAAAGTCTGATATTTTCATGCTCTTAGCTTGGATGCATACTGAAATATTTAAGAGTAAAATGTCATAATTGTAGCTTTCAGATGATTCAGAAGGATATATTTGTGCATACATAGTTTTGAACTTTGTGTTATTTCAACCATCCTAGAGTTTAAACATTTTCATAATAAAATGAAACATTGGCAGCTAAGAATGAACATGAAATAAGAATGTTCTTAGATTGACAATAGCTCATAGGCTAGAGTTCCTCACTAAAGGAATATTAACAAATTAACACCTTGAAGAGTCACCACAAAATGCAGATCTCCCTTTCACAAATCTAGTTATTTACAACTTTTTCATAAGATTTTGAAATATATATTATTTTTATTCCAAAAATTCTTTTTGTGCTGGGCGTGGTGGCTCATGCCTGTAATCCCAGTACTCGGGAGGCAGAGACAGGAGGATTGCTGAGTTCGAAGTTTGCCTAGGCTACATAGTGAGCTCAGAGCCAGTCTGAACTACAAAGCAAGACCCTGTCTCAAAAAAATACTGTTTTTGTGAAATCTGCTTGTTAATTTGAGTAGACTCTTCCCTCATATCTTGTTTTTTCCAATTTCTTTAAATTTAACCAATTTACAAAATTATCTGATGACTGGAATAATTGCGTTCTTTATAGATCTAGCTTATTATAATTTTTTTCTCTTGGGATTTGGTAATTCTTTCTTTCTTTTTTTTTTTTTCGGTATCAGGGATTAAACTCAGGACCTTGTGCTTGCAAGGAAGGCGCTGAACCACTGAGTTAAATTCCCGGCTACTCTTTAGTAATTTCTCTGAGATCTTGGGCCAATGTCACCTTCTTCTATGGAGAACTTCTTTCTTCCTGGGGTCCAGACTCACTGTAAATGTGGTCGGTGTTAGAATTCTCCTGGGAGCCTTTGGGCCACAGACAGGCTCAGCGCAGGGCTGGCTTGTGACCCAGGCGTAGCCTTTTCATGAAACTATGCAACCAGGACATGGACATAGCAAGTCACCACCTCAGAGCTCCTGCGTCATGGACTATGCTCATGTTCTGCCTCGACCTCCAGCCCCTCCCCAACTCCCTTCTCCATCCCACTCGAAGGATGTTTCCTTTCTGTTCATTTTCTTCTACATTTCTGGGGCTTTCATACCGAGTTCTACTTCTGGTCCTTTGAGACAGGATCTCATGTTGCTAAGTTGCCTAGGCTGGATTTAAACTTAGAATCCTCCTGTCTCAGCGTCCCAGAGTGCTGAGATCACCGGCATCATCGTCATGCCCAGCTGGGATTTATTTTTAATTCATTGTCCACTTGGTTAAAATACATGTGTGTTATGCAGAATTATTACCTAATTTGTGATCAGAGCACTTAAAAATTTTGGATCTACCCATACTGTCAGACAGTGGTGCAAAGCTGTTCCATATTCCGCCCTTGGGTTGGTGTGGGGTTCATCTGGGGCCTGCGGTCTCGGGGCTGCTCTCCTGCTCTCCTAACGTCGTGCTGCTCTGGATGGAGCTTCCGCTTCCTGCCTTTGTGCGAGAGACAGCCCGGTACGCGCTGCCCCTGTCCTGACCG
Source organism: Thryonomys swinderianus (assembly GCA_004025085.1). Lineage (NCBI taxonomy): Eukaryota > Metazoa > Chordata > Mammalia > Rodentia > Thryonomyidae > Thryonomys > Thryonomys swinderianus. Next base: position 27,307 of record PVIC010000422.1, read on the forward strand.
CTGTCTCGGTGTCTTATTCGCTGGCCAGGAAGCCCCATCCCAGGACCCAAAATGTATTTTACCAGTCGCGCACAGTGGCACATACTTGCCATCTCAGCACTCTGGGAGTTTGTGGCAGGAGGATGGCAAGTTCAAGCCCAGTCTGCACAATTTGGAGACCCGGCAAGACACTGTCTTACAAAACACATACTGGGGGATAGAACTTTTTAAAAAGGCATCTTACAACTCTCTGTCTAGGAATGTGCTGGCAAATTGGCTCCCCAAGAGTAGAAAGGCCCAATCTGCGGTGTTCCCTGATGATTTTGTGCTGCTTAAATACTCCAGCCGTGGCCAGTTTTGAGCTCCCGGTGATCTAAAACCTGGCTTCACAAACTCCTTGAATTTAAAGCCTGGCTCCTGCCTGCAACGGAGCTGGCTCAGCACCGCAGCGTGTAATGGGAAGGGCGCTGCACAGACACTTGCTGAACTGAAGTTCAAAACGCCTTGTGGACAACGAGCAATTCCTCCCGTTTTCCGAAGTGTTTCAAGTGCCAGTAGAAGTGTGATTTCCCCCCGGGTCTTATGTCCTTGTATCTTCCCAGTTCAGGCTGTGAGGTGACTTCAGGGTCTGCTGTCTTCCACTCTCTACACAGCTGAGAAGGAAGGGATCGCAGCCCCAGAGTGACAGACTGAACACGGACTTGTGAGCAAAGTGGGGTTCCAAGCTTCGGGCGTTCCCCCGTGCAGAGCAGCACAAAGTGGCTGCTGTGCCGAGTGCACGTTTTCTGTTGCCTGAAAACAAAAGAGGAGATTCCAGACGAGAGAGAGGTAATGAGCGTGATGGATCCAGCCCACTGGATCTGTTCAGTTCAGTCTACTGTGGGCAGCAGTACTTGGACTCCGGAAGGCCTACAAGTCTGGGGGAGGCAGAGCTGCTTTGCTGTACTGCTCACAGCAGGCTTCCTGGAAAGGGAGGACATCTTCGAGACATCGAGGTGTGGCCGGGTCAAGTCAGGCAGTTTTGGGAACAGAAAATGGTAACCCTGCTCCCTCTCTGCTCCCCAAACTCCCCTGCTTCCCCAGGACTCAAGGTGAGGAGATGACACAAGGTTGCGGCCTCTTCCCCCGGAGGACGGGGTCACAAATGAAGCTGCTAACATCTCTGTTTCTCTCTTCCCAATTTGGTTGACTTTGACAGAGTCTCAGGATTCAGGAAAGGGATCCCACCATGGAATTTTGATGGCACAGTCCATTTTTTAAGGAAAATAGCTAACGTAATTTTTCTTTGAAGTTAAAGGCTTTTGTACTTCAAAGGATATGAGGATGTTATCTGAGACTGATTCCAAAGTTGGCTTTGAAACTTCTGAAGTTTATTACATGTTTGGTTGGGAGAGACATTGGTGGAGAGTTAAGCAGTGGTGCGAGGGACTCTGGGTTTTTCCAGGAGTCTTCATTTGGAAAGTTTGTTGTAAGTAGATGGTGATTTGTCAACTCCAGTGTCTAAGACCACAAACTGGAAACTTAGATTCTCTTTGACCTGTTGTAGTCTCCTTCGTCAGAGCTTTAGGGTTTCTCAGGCACAGACGCTCCTGCCATTTCCATCACCACTGAGACGAGGCCACCTTCTGCGTCCATGTGGATGCATCTCTTTACTCGCAGCTCTGCTTTCCACCCTTACCCAGACCTTGTTTCATAGGAAACAAGAACCACTTCAGCTTATGAAAACAGCAATGCATTTTGCTTTCAAATAAGTGAGGGCTGGAGCTAAGCAGGCTTCTCGGGTGAGTGTGATATTTCCACGGAGAACAGGACTATCTCTGCTCTGTTGTTCTGAGCCGTGTCTTCCAATCTCACAGCTTCCTCATGATAGCAAGATAGATGCTGTTGCTACTACATTCTCATCGACATTCCAGGGAGCAAAAACAAGGCTAACAAGAGCCAAAGAGTATTCTCTCTGACCTGTCTCTCCGTCAAGAACTTTTTCCTCCCCCAACAAGCTCTCCTTGGAGCTTTTAGAGGAAATGGTCTTTACATTAGACCTGTTGCAAGACAACAGAAGTCCTGTGAATAAAGGAGAGGAGGCAGCCAGCGATGCTTACGCTGTGAGCCAATCTGCGCTTTAAACCACAGACCTCGCTACAGTGCAGACTGTTCACGCCCGCTGTCAACGAAAATCCTTGGCTCCCTGTTAGCCTAACTTTCCTTGGGCACCGTCTCCGCTTCATGCTTTGCTAGTCCTGCCTCTCTCTCTGTGGTACCCATGGACCCACGCTTTCCCCTCACCAGCATCCGGCACGAGTCACTTCCTTCTGTTTCTCCCCGCACCCGATTGCTGTCGGCCTCCAACTGTCTCTAGACCCCGAGTCTTTGCCGGAAGCGCTCTGTGACCTCACAAGGGCACCCTGGAGTCTGTTCTCTACCCATCCTCTGAACCAGGCGCCGCAGCTCAGTTGATCTCTATACCGCCTCCTCCTGGGCAAATGGCGAGTGTCTTTGTCATGTTTCCATCGTCTGCACCAAGGACGGGAATAGCCCAGCACTGCACTTCTGCGAGCTGGTTGCATAAGCAAGCAGAATGACTGCTGCCCGGCTCGGGTTGGCGGCCAAGTTACTTCTGTCGGCGTCAGCAAGGGCTGCAGCCCCCAAGCGGGAACAGCTGAGGGTGCGGTGGGCCCACCCACGAATGGGACGGCTCAGGGCATGTCGGCACGGGGCCTGGCTTCTGCTCCACATTTCACGATCTCCATGCCGTGTTCTACAAACTGGGAGCGTAAACAAGGTTTTTGAAAACATGGCCATCAGGAGGTAAATCCATATCAAAGACTATTTAGCTGGTTTAAAATTAATGGTGACTCATGAGGGATGGCTGGGAGTTCTGTGGGTTCATCTCTTGATATATGATTAATAAAGGATAATTTTACTAATGATGTTAAACTCTTAGTTTCTCCTGGAGCACCTCATAAAAGCAGCACCATTTTTCCTGTTAGTCCAACTAAATGTTAGCTTACTGTCTGCTCTTTGCTAAGGACTGAGTCGGTAGACTTCAGGTGCTTGCTGAGATCTTGGAACCTATGTGTAACAGACGAAGGCTAGAGGACAAGGGATATAAAGCGCCCCCATGCGGACGGTGCTGGCACCACTCCCTGCGGCGTTCCTTGGTTATGGGAAAAAGCTTGAGGACACTTCCCCAGGACGACTTTATATTTATGTTCTGATACTTTTCCTGATGAAGATGTTATAGTACATAACTCTTGGAGAAAGAAAAAATCCTGATCACCGAGTCACGTGAGATTTTACAACAGGCAGGCAAGTGTCCGAACGTTCCTGGTTTCAGAGCCATAATGTAAATGTTGAAAAAAATTGTGTACTGGGTAGTGAATAGTTTTGTGGTTCTAATTAGATGATAAATTACATAATTTTTCCTACTAAAGGGGTCACAAATCCAGGAAGTTTGAGACTCCTGTATCATTCAAGAAGATCTGGGCTTGATTTAATACCTCTAGCCTGTGAGAAGGATGTGGTTGAAATTTTTAATTGAATTCTTTATTGGTATATTTTATATACACCTCACAATCATACTCAACATTGGGGAATTTGTACTAGTATATGACACAAATTCTCATTTATACCCATTTCCCTGCTCACCCTACAACCCCCACCCCCTATATACATGTGCTTTCTTTTTCTTCTTAGATCATATTTATTCTTTCCCCTCATTATTTTCCCACACCACATTCCCTTTGAATATTTCCTATTTCATAAAATCTATCATACATTCTAGAACTCATTTACATCTGCAGGTTCTCATACAGAGAAAAGATAACAGTATTTACATATCTGTGACCTATTTATTTCACTTATTAGTGTGTCCTCCAGGTGTGTCCATTTGCACATAAATGACCAAAACTTGCCATTCCTTATGGCAGAATAATACCCCATTTTATAAAAAACCCCCACATCTTTATCCAGTCTCCAGTTGATGGGCATCTGGGTCATTTCCAAGATTGGGGTACCACAAATTGAGCTGCTATGAACATGGGTGCACATATGTCCTTACGATATGATTCTTTTAATTCTTTTGAGTATATTCCTAGCAAGGGAATGGCAGGGTCAAATATGAAATTTTACACTTATCATGGGTCTCACTTGTTTTAATTCCTTGTGTCATTCATCATGTCTGAGAGGTTAAATTGGATATTCTGTAAAGTGGTTTGATTGCAATTCTCCATTTCTAGCAGAGAAATTGTTTGATTACCAGCAGGGGTATCATGGCTAAAGAGGAAGGGGACACTAAGGTAAAGTGGGATTGAATAGATGTTTGAGAAAGTGTCATGCTGGTGTTCATGTAATTTTTTATGAAAGAAGTGTAATAAAAATGATTGACTTGGACCAATCACTTAAAATTTCTAAGCTTTCAGTTAGAGTTCTAAAGTATCAAGGCAGATGTTAAAATTCTAAAGGTATCATTTCTCAATTACTTAATATGTTTCTTAAGGGTGTTATAGTCGAATCTTTGGAGTTGCTGGGAATCTCTTCAGAGTGGTTGGTAGATATTCTTGTACTCTGGAAGGTGTGAAGCTATATTTCTTGAAACAATATAATTCTGATGAGATTTCTTTATAATTACACTTAATAGGAGTTTCCTTTGTCTCAAAAAGCATGAGAGAATTTTCTGGAACAGCAGATTTAGCATATTGAATTTTCTCTGGCTTAGGCTGAATATTAAAAATTAATTTGACCCTTCTGGGGTGTGCTAGGTAGGCGACCTGGACAAGGGTCCTGGGAACCTCTTCATTGATAATTGTCTCATTTATGTCTTTAAATTGTGCTTGGGGTCTAAGTACCAAGAATGGTGCCAAGTCACAATTATACTTACAGGGTCATCTATCATTTTAACTGGGACAAACTGTGCAATTAAGGAAATGGTCTTTTCATGAGAGGCTGAAATCCTATTAAGAGCCCTTCAAGGGTTCGGAGGAATCCTGTTGGATGTGGCAGTAGTGCGAGTTCAAAGCAGCTTTATTCTTCTCCACACGCCTTGACTCTGGGCACCTGAGCATTAAATAAATCCAACACCTGCATCTCTGCAGAAAAAGCACCTATTGGCAAGACAGGGCAACGTCAGTGTTACTGGTGGTATAGAGCTAAGAACATAGGATTGTGAAGTCTGGAATAGTCCTCTTGCCATAGCTGATCACCAGGGTTTGTTGTTGTTGTTGTTTTTTTAAATCCCTTAGAAATATCTGGAATTGCATAGGCCTGACTTTGAACGGGGCAAACTGTGAAATCACTCTTAGGCAGCGGTTCACAACAGGGTCTGGCTTGTTCCCCAGGAGACGATAGACAATGTCTGGAGACACTACTGGCGTCTAGTGGGAGGGCTGGTCCTAAAGGGCCCGCCAGGTGCCGGACAGTCCCCATGGGGAAGAACCGTCTGGCCTCAGAGGTCCGTCGTGCTGAGCGGAAGTCCCTGCTTTCGTTTCCGTTTCCCCTCCGTAGTGTGGAAGTCACCGCGCTTCCTTACCAGGGTTAACAGAGGAGAAAATGCGACCACGAGGACAACACTTCTGGCCACAGATGAGGCACACGCCGCCGGGGTTGAGTCGTCAGCAGCCAGCAGGAAATATTAGCAAGGGTGGAGACACTGCCACTGTCACCAAAATTACCTTGCAGCCACTACATGGCTCTGTGCAGCCTGGTCTTTGTAGGGCCTTGTTCACCCCTCTGATATGAAGTGTGATTGGAGTAGTGGATGTTTAAATTTAAAAAAAAAAATTTCAATATAAGGCACAGGGCATGAATCCCACAATATTCCCCCTCACTTCAAACACACTCATCTCATTATTCTTCCTATTTTTTCTTTCTTTCTTTTTTCTTCTTTCTTTCTTTTTCTTTTTCTTTCTCTTTCTTTCTTTCTTTTTTCTTTTTTCTTTTTTTCTTTTTTTGAGACAGACTGAACTAGTTCAGACTGGCCCTGAGCTCATTATGTAGCCCAGGCAGACCTCAAACTCAACAGTCCTCCTGCCTCTGCCTTGCTAGTGCTGGGATGACAGGATTACAGGCGAGACCCACCACGCCCGGCTATTCATCTTACTTTCTGAAGCAGCTCTGGAAGTCCTCTTGATGAATATCTTTACTTGTACTGTCATGGATTACTTGATGTCTTAAATTGATTCCAGTCATTTGTCTTTCGCAGTTGCTTTTACTTTGGGGAAGAGCCAGAAGTCACATGGTGTGAGGTCTGGGGAATTAAATGGGTGTGGACTCACTTTAGTGTTCTACGAGCCTCTCTATTGATGGCCCTTGGCAGTAGCACTCACTGCATTTGAGTGCATATGTTGTCAGACAGGAAAAGAGGACTTCACAGCTGCTTTGGAAGTGGCAAGAACCCTGGGATAAGTGTGCTTGGAGGGAGAGTCTTTTCAGGGGATTAATGGCCATGTGTCTTTTGCTACAATAATTTTTAAAAAATTTAGACACTAAGTGTGTATTTTGATCACACCTCCTAAGACCTCTCCGTAGGCTTTAAGATCTCAGTTTTTTAAGACTTTATTTGGTAAGGAGAAGAATCCATCACGTTATTGTTTTAGATAGGGACTTGTGGGTGGACACAAGCATCTTCTTACATGGATATATTGTTCTATAGTCAAAGGTGCACAGTAGCTCCAAACCTTGGGAATAAATCTCATTTTTCTTCTGGACCTTAGAATTAAGAGAGAGAAATTCTATACCCTAATTCTTTCTTTTTTAATTTTTTTTTTTAAACAGGGTCTTGCTTTGTAGTTCAGGCTGGCCCTGAGCTCACAATGTAGCCCAGGCAAGCCTCAAACTCAGCAATCCTGTCTCTGCCTCCTGAGTGCTGGGATTACAAGCATGAGCCACCATGCCTGGCCCTAATTCTTTTTTAATCTAGATAATCTGGATTTTCTATCTGGACTTGTAAGATGCTTGCTTTTAGCTGGAAATTAAAAGTAATAACTTATCACTGCATGCTTGCATGTTTTTTATTAACGGTTTGAGAACTTAATAGGACCTTAAAAGTTTAGGTGCTCTTTGGCCAAGGTGTTATTTAAATAATGTGAATCATACACATTCACTTATTAAAGTGTTCAGCCTAAGTTTTTAGTATATTCAGAGTAAAAGATTCTCCACTTAGATTCTGGAATAGTTTCACCTTTTTTTCCCCTTAAAACACTTACCTATTAGCATTTCCTACCTCCCTTCCTTTAGCCTTGGGCAACAACCATTGTGCTATATTTTTCTCTACAGAATTGTGTATTCTAGACTTTTCATGTAATGGAATCATACAATATGTGCTCTTCTGTGTCTGGCTTCATTCCCGTAGCAGAATGCTTTCAAGAGTCCTCACTACTATAGCATGTATCAGTACTTCATTTCTTTTATGGTAGAGCAATATGACATTGTAGAAATATATCCTATTTGGTTTATTCATCAATTGATGGCCATAGGGTTGACTTTTACAAACAGTGGATCTATGAACATTTGTGTCTCAACTTTTGTGCATGTGTATTTTCACCTCTTTTGAGTACATCTTAGAAATGCTAGGGCCTGTTTATTTAATCGTCTGGCCAGTCTGTTTTCCAAGCTGGGTGTACCATTTTACATTCCCACCAGCAGTATGTGGGGGTCTGGATTGTTCTACCTCCTCACTATCTTCTGTCATTATCTTTTTTTAAACATAGTCATCCTTGAGGGTACAAAGTGACAGGGAAAATTTTAAAGTAGGCTTATTTTTTTCAAAAAATATTTTTATGGGTGCCTATTACTTTTATAAAATACTGGGTTTCAGTGGATATTTCATATGTGTGCAAAATACATTTTAATCATATCCACCTTCCCTTACCCTCCCATGCACTCCTGTCACTGGGCTGCCTTCCTTTTGTCTAATTGTCTCTCTTCTACCTTACATCATCTATTTTAGACTTCACATATTAGAGGAAATGACATTTGTCTTTTTGAGTCTGATTCACTTCACTTAACATAATGATCTCCAGTTCCTTTCACTTTCATGCACATGACATAATTATGTTCTTTACAGCTGAATACTACTCCATGGTGTGTTTTCTCTGTCCATTCATCTGTTGATAGACATCTAGATGGGTTCCATATCTTGACTACTGGAAATGGTGCATCAGTAAGCACAAGAAGCCCCGTATCCCTGTAGTAGGCTGACTTTAATTCCTCTGTACTGGGATAGCTGGATGATCATATGGCAGTCCTATTTTTAGTTTGTTGAGGAATTTCCATACTGATTTCCACAGTGGCTGTATTAATTTACATTCTCACCAGCAGTATACATGAGTTCTATTTCCCTACAGCCTCGCCAGTTTTTTTTCTGTATTCTTGATGACAACCACTTTAATTTGAGTGAGATGTAGTCTGAGTTTAGTTTTGATTTGCATTCCCTAAATGGCTGAAGATGTTGAGCATTTTTTTCACATACTTATGGGCCATTTTTAATGCATTTTTTTTTTTTTTTTGGTTTTCTGAGACAGGGTCTTATTTTTTAGTTCAGGCTGGCCCTGAGCTCACTATGTAGCCCAGGCAAGCCTTGAACTCAGCAATCCTTCTGCTTCTTCCTCATGAGTGCTGGGATTAAGGGTGTGAGCCGCCACGCCTGGCCCATTTTTACTACTTTTGAGGTGTGCCTATGTCTATTCAATTTATTTACCTATTTGTTGATTGGGCTACTGATGCTTTTGGAATTAAACTGAGTTTGTTATGTATTCTAGATCTTAAACCACTGTTGAGAGAGAGGCTGGCAAAGATCTCTGGTTCTGCAGGCTGCCTCTACACTCTGTTGGTTCTTTCCCTGCTACGCAGAATCTTTTCAATTTAATGTCCTGACTGCAAATTCTTACTATTTGTCCTGTGCTATTGGGATCTTACTCAGGAAGTCTTTGAACCTATGCTTTCATGTGTTTCCCCTGTTTCAAGTGATAGTGGTTTCACATCTTCAGTTTTTATACTTAGGTCTTTGACCCATTTTGAATTGATTTTCATACAAGGTGAGAGAAAGGAGGGTAGTATCAGTTTTTATACATGGATATCTAATTTTTCCAGGATCATTTATAAAACAGGCTGTCCTTTCTCCAACATATATTTTGGCTCCTTTAAGAATCAAATCTGATGGCTGGCTGTGTTCTGTCCTCTTGGTCTATGTGTCTATGTTTCTGCATGGAAAAAGAATCCAACACACAATTAAGTGTGATACATAACATCCCAGTTAACCATGATCAGAGAACTTCTCTATGATGCATCATAGCCAAAATCTTAGAGATTCAACCCAAGGACAGAATCTTAAGATGTGTTAGAAAAAAAAAACTCACTTATAGAGGTAAACTCCTTAGGATTACAGACTTCTGAACACAAACTGCAAGGAGAGCTTGGAGTGGAAAGTTTCAGGCCATAAAAGAAACAACTTCCAATCTATTCACTATAGAGGCTTAATGTATCATGTAAAATTATCTATGAAAAATGATATAGAAATAAGGAAATGGCATGATATAAACTATCTTAAAAATTCATGTTACTGAATCAGCACTCCAAAAAATTCTTAAACATATCTTAGAGAGAGACAATGGGGCAACAATGCCATAAAGTCTGAGAGGATTAATACATATCACTGGATAAGAAGTTAAACAAAAGAGAAAAATCAGCAGATGAAAAATAATGTAATGATGGGAGTAAGTCAGTACCTTTGCGTGATATCTTTCAACATAAATGGCCTCAGCTCCCCAGTCAAGAGACAGATTGGCAGAATGGATCAAAAAACAAAACCTAATTGTACGTGGTGTCCAAGAAACACATCTATTCCAGAATGGAAATTTATAGACTAAAACATCAAAGCATGGAAAGCAATATTCCACGCATAAACACAGCAAAAGCAAGCAGTGGTCTCTTACATTTTCAGACAAAGTGGACTGCATGTAACACTGATGAAAGAGGCAAAGATCAGTGTGTAGTAAGGGAACAATTTAACAAGCTTATCACAGTTCACTTCCATTGGCTCCCTTATTTCTTTTTGGATCATAAATTGTTTTATCTGTTTACTAATTATCTTAATCTCATATCTTTATCTCTAAATCCTGCTATAACTTTTCAGACCGAATCTCTAAATCATTTGTTTTTTTTTTGCAATATCTACTTAATTCTTAAATTCTCACTGTACCCTGTCAATTTATTTTCTTCCCCAATTTAAATCATTTGACTCTAGTTTTTCATTGGCAGGGAATCTATTTGGGTGAGTCGCACAAAGCAGACATCTTCCTAGGTCAAAGCGATCACATTTTAGCAGCTTCATATGGGTCAACCTAATGGCTTTACTTCTTATTTCCCTCTTTCCATAGAAGTAACGAAGTGTCCTCTGGAATACTTTGGGGAGAATGACTTAGAAGTCTGTTAAAGGCACCTCTGGTTCCTGGAGGACTCTTCACCACACAATGTTTGGTTCCCCCAAACACCCTGCTGGAATATTAAGTCTTTTGAGATCGGGAGGAGTTTTCTTTGCTCGTTCTTTAACAGATATATCTTTTGTATTTCACAATTTGCAATGGTGTTCTTCCAAGATTGTATGGGTTCCTATTCAAATGCTTTAATTGCTGGCAAGGAGAAAAGGAGGAAAATACATTTGTTTTATTTACTTTTTGTTTTACCAGAGATTGGGGGGCACCATTGTGGCTGCAGTTTTGCTGAGAACTTTGCTCCTCTCCTCAGCTGCTTCTTCCCTGCTGGGTGTTAGTCCTGAGAAGGCCCAGGGACCTGGACAAGGGTGAGCCATGCCCATTGCTGCCTCGCGTCTGACCCTCCCCTCCTTTGACCGCAGCATTTGGAATGTAGGTGTGGTCAGGTCTGAGCAGAGCTGTATCTTCAAAGGGAACCCCGGAGGAGCCCCAAAGAAGTGATTGCTGAGCCTTGGAACCTGGCTCCTGCTTCCCCGTTGTGTTTGTTGGTTTCTTTCTGTGAGGCCACAGTGACCTTCGGAATTTTCTGGGGAGAGGCTCAGGGCTTTCAGAGCTACTGACAGAGGACCGATGGAACAATCAGTTTTTTCTGTTCCTAGTGCTCATCGACCCATTGCATATCTTTGGATCTCAGACTCAGACTAAAAGGGAAGTAGAACCAGGAAATAAAGGGAACTGACATGCCCACACTGCCACTTCAAAGTCACTCACACGCTAAGCATCTGCTTGTCTCAGTCTTCCTTGCTGGGCTCTGCCTGCTGCCCACGGCCTGGTCTACTGCTGCCTCAGTGTCAGAGCTATAGATTGTTTGTCCTCCTTTCCCTCACAGTCTAGGGTAGAGTTGTTATCTGGTAGGAAGTCTTTATCCTCAACTCAAATTTGGTTATGTAGTCCTATGCTTGGCCTCATAGATCGGCCTTTCCTCTTAAAGATTTTCCTCTGCTTTGGCAATTTTTCTAGATATTTGGCCAAACATTCGGATAATGAGCATGCTTTCGGATGGGATGAACACTTAAATCAGTAGATCCTGAGAAAGGTAGATTGTCTCTTCTAGATATGGGTGGGCTGAAACAGAACGAAAGGGCTGAGCTTCTCTCATGTAGGAGGTGACTTCTCCTTTCTGACTGCCCATGGACATGGACTAGAATTTTTCTGTCTTCTGACTTGAACAGAAACATCAGCATTTCCCGGAGCTTAAGCCTACTGGCCTTTGGAAGGTGATACCATTGGTTCCTCAGGTCTCCAACTTCCCGACTAATTCTACAGGGCTCGGAACTTCTTGGTCTTTAACTGTGTGAGCCAGTTCCCTTTAACAATCTTAGACATACATATTTCTGTCCTTCTGGGCCTGTTTCTCTGAGAACCTGATACTCTGTAGTGTGCAAAAGTCCCTCAAGGATTCTTGTCCTCTAACATTTCTCTTGCTTATTTTTCAGTGCAGCTACAGATACTGTTGTTTTGTAACCTCTTGGTCATTTTTATGAGCTTCTACGAGGGAGGTAAGATAAGCACACAAGCGCAATCTCCATCTTGGATCCTAAAGTCTATGAAAGTTTTTAATGCCGTGAATAACCATCCTCCCTTCCTCCTATAACCACCTCCTCCATAGCACCACAGCCCACCTTCCCCTTCATCTTTCTTCCTAAGACATGACACATTTTCTCTTTTTCCCCTCTCATTACAATCTGTATTCTGGGTCTCTTACAGAAAATACCTCCATTTCTGTGCATTTTGGTAGTTAAATGCCAGCCATGTCTCTCCTCGAAGCCTGTCATTTTCCTTTTTATTCCACTCACTGACCCTGTAAATGGCATTTGATGCACAAGAATTGGAACAGTCATTAGCTTAAAATGGCTTTTTTTTAAAAAAAGCCTCTCACAGCTCTGAATCATGTCTTAAAAAGAAAGGCACCCTACCGTACACTTCCTCAGTGTCCATGCCCAGCCCTGCGGGGTTCTGATTGCACTGCAAAGCGGAAGGAGATGGAGTAGCACGCTCTGTACGCGGTTAGGTGAATGATCGAAGGTACTTGCAACCCCAGGGAAGCCTCCTAGAACTACCGCATTTTTTCTTCTTGTTCTTCTAAAGGTGATCTTAATATTTCCTCTGGAATGTCTAAAGCAAAGCTTCTGTAGATTTTTCCTTTCATTTGAAGCAGAATCTCTGAGGAACCTCACACGCAGGAAGGTCCTCTGGAAGCTTCACAGTGCTGAACTGAACGAGTTGCATCTGGAATTATTTCTAACTGAACACAGTCACTGGACGGCGGGGTCCCTTGTCATTCCTTTCTTGGTTCCTCAATTTTTTCCCTCCTGCAGAGAAACCTGGGTCACATCCTAGAGCCCTTTTCATTATCTTCTCTTTTCAAGGAGTGGAGTATTTGTTTCTGTTGGTAAAAAGAGCAACAAGCTCATTGTCCATTTGAGAAGAGTGGGTGCGTGTTAAGTCGTCCTGCATCCTCTTCATCAAGGGCACGTGGTCAAGTATTTCCTCTGGAAGTCCCAGTTCTCGCGTGGTCATGCCAGCACACCACCATCCCCAAAGTGGCGATGGCCCTGGTCAGGTGACCCAGTGAACATTCCTGATCTCAGGGATACCTCCCAATGGCCACAGACCATGGGCATATGCAGCTCCTCACGCAGCATGTTCTTGATTAAGAATCGGACAAAAATGGCCTTTCCTAGCTTTATCAATTAACTCTCTCCTCTGTAGCCAAGAGTTATATGTTGTTTTTCCTATTATCTGGTAGAGTCATTCCATGAAAATAATTTATCTCTTCTTCATGCAGAATATCTCTAATCTTTGAAGACCTCTCTGCATGGTGACAGTGCTGTCCTGAAGGGACCTCGCTCTCATTATATGGAACCTGGTTCTCTTCCCAATGTGCCATCTTATAACTGGTTTCACATTATCTCCATGTCTATAACAAAAAGCCATTCTTTTTTCCCTGCTGGAAGAACTCATCCATTTCTGAGGGGCCCAAGCGATTGCCCTCTTAGCAGTATTGAAGGTGGTTGATGAAGGACTTTGCCCGAGGTGGATTATCTAGTGGTCCGTTTGGAGCACCCCGCTGAGCTGAGCCCCTGTGGTCTGGGCATAGAAAACCTATCTAAAGATTGTTGCCAACAGCATAAAGAGAGAACAAGAGGGTTAGATTGTGTGCTATTGATTTTCTTGGCGGAGCTTGTCATGGTTGGTTTTCCTGATGTGAACTTGGCTGTTCTCCTAGGAGGAGGAGCTCAGGTCTTTGCTGTTGCTGGGAATGGCTGCTGTTCTTGTCAGGGGAGCTCTGATCTTTGCCTTGAGCTTTGCTTCCTGGCTTCAGTGTGGACTCCTCAGCCTGGGGGCACAAATCCTTTACACCACTGGTGACGGTTTTCTAGTTTCCACTACTGGCCTCTGGGTCTTTCTGGTGCAGATCCTTCTCACAGACTTGGGTGAAACATTGCCATGGCCTCTGGGCCTCTGGCTGGACCCACGAGGACACTGTCTTGAGCTCTAGGCCCTCAGCAGGACTTGTCGGGGACACTGCTGTGGGAGTGGGCCCTCAGATGGATCCTTTGGGTCTCTGGTGCATGGGCAGATCTCTTGTACTCCTCTGCATTTTACTTTTTGGGTCAATACTATAAAATAATCCTATAAATAAGAATTATATGTCCTATATTAAATCTATTCCCTTAAAACTCTGACTAGAGGGCCGGAGGGTTAGCTCAGTGGTTCCAGTGCCTGCCTTGCAAGCTCAAGGTCCTGAGTTTGATCCCCGGTGACCACATACAATGTTGGGCGTGGAGACTCACGCCCACCAGCAATCAATACCACATACCACAGTGCCGGGAGTGGTGGCTCACGCCTGTAATCCCAGCACTCGGGAGGTAGAGGCAGGAGGATTGCTGAGTTCCGGGCTTGCCTGGGCTACATAGTGAGCTCAGAGCCAGCCTGAACTACAAAGCGAGACCCTGTCTCAAAAAAACCCAAAAAACAAAAAACTCTGATTAGAACACTGTTCATCTTCAGGGTAAATGTTTGGCTCTAGTAGCTGCTCCTGATGCACTGAAAAAGAGCCTTCTTGTTTCCTAACCCTTCTTCTGAGGGCTTAAAAATATCTCCATGGTTATTACTGGTGATATGTCAACCTGATCTCAGTGAGATCACTGTAATTCTGGGTGTGTTGGTGGATGATAGCATGTAGGCCAGAACCCTGGATGTGAGTCTCACCAACCAATAGCTTGTAGCCTGGAAGAAATAAAACAGGGAAAGATGAAGTATTGGCTTGGGGAGGAGCTCTTGTCTTCACCGTTTTCTTTGGACGTTCGTCTCTAATTTCTTTGGCCTTCCAGTGCAGCCTCTCCAGCTTCCCAGCACAGATTCACACCACTGACTCTGCGGTGAACTCCTAGCCCTCCAGCCTTTGACTGACTGCTCTGGACCTTCTGATTCTGTCATGCCTAAGTAGCCATCTTGGTTTGTTCACATCTGTTCCGACAAACAGCCATGTGAATCTTCCCTTTCTAATCCTGTAAACCTACCTATAAATCCCTTTGTACACACACACACACACACACACACACACACACACACACACCCATATGTATTTCGTATTCTGTTCCTTTAGAAAACACTAATAAACTTCCAAGTGCAGAGAAACCAGGGGAAACATTTGTGATCAATGTTATTTTCCTTCATAGCCTATTCACCATTTTTCACGAGACTCAAACACCATCCAGTCACCCCAGAGCAGTAAGGTGTCCCTGCTCCCAGGAGGCTGCCTTCCATTCATCCTAGTTAAACTCTTTCCCCAACGGGAATGGAACATAGTACCTAGTCACTTGGTTCTGGCAGGGACTCCTCATGTTATGCATAACATCTAATGACCTACACTGTAATGCATGCATGATGCAAACAATATTAATATTTTTGTAAATCAACTTCATGATCATTGAAAAGCCAGAGTAAGCGAGAGCGCTGCAAGGTGTTGAAGCCAGTAAGAGTGGAAAGCTGTGGAACTCTTGGAGCACTGGGATTTCTTACGTGTAGACTTTATGATCAATGGACAAAGGACTATTCAAAGCACAGATCTGGGGAATATTTTTACATGAAATACATTAGTTTGCTCAGTTAAACCAACCCTGTCCATCTCCTAGGTCTCTCAAACTGCTCCGTCCTTCCCATTTGTAGTCACAAAAAAGACACTTCAGTGTTGAAAACTCTTTGGTGTTTCAGTTTGTGCAATTCCTATTGGCCTATCTTTGAATCTACTCATGGCATGAAAGAGCACATAATGCTTTTCATTGCTAGGATTTTAAATTTATTTCTCAGTTTCTCTCTCTCTGCTGGAATAGGTTATCTGATATGCACATTGTCCACATTTTCCATCATTTGACATGTGATTACATTAATATTTTGAGCGTTACAACACTGGTGTCATACCTAAATATACAGCCGATTGATTTGTCTCTTGATAAGTGTCATTTTATCCTTGTGTGTTTTGTGTATGCTACATATTTTTTCTGATTAAAAATCAGATATTTTGTGTAAGAAACATGAAATTGAAACACTTAGGCCTGGAAGTGAGCAGATATTTGCCTCAGCTATGCATTTACCAGTGTGGGGTTGAGCTAATCTGGTATTAACCTGCCTTACCTCTCTGGTGCTCTCCAAACCACTTCCTCCAAGACACATTCACATGGGTAAAAGTTTTGTTCCGTTTTAGTCCTTAGCTGCAGTGAGAGTTTACCACTTCTCAAAGGGCACAATATTTACTTCTTTTATTTGGTGGTGTAGGCTTTTTTTCTTGATAGAAGAACTAGAAGAGAAGAATCTAAGGGAGTGCTTTCTGTTGTTTTCTCCAGTGGTTGCTTTATTAAAACACTTATCCTGCTGCCCATTTCTCTCCGTGAGCACAACAGCAACAAGAGGGTTGATTGGCTACATGTCTTTTTCTCACAGGGCCTCTCTCCTTACCCCACATTTGATCTCTATCATGTTAACCGAGTTCTGCTTACAGGTGAACAATGGTTACCTCACTTAACAAATGCTTATGTTCTATGTCTCCTCAAAGGGCTCGGTATTTCCTTAGATTTTACTGCCCTGAAATGTGTTTTCTAATGGGTTCAAGGTGAGATGTAAATCTGACAGCTCTCTGGCATTTTGTTCTTCTTGTTGCCCTGAGAACTGCAATTGTGCTCTCAGTCTTCCTACGCCTACATCTTTGTTTTCTAAGAAGAAAAAATTTCCTCCCACCTCTTTCAAATGAACCCAGACAAGCTACAAATATCTTCCCTTGTAAAAATCTTCAAGTCATTTCATGAGCTAACCATTTAATAGTATGTTCTGCCTCCTATCATTAAATAAGGACATAATTTTTCACTTTGGATAAAAACAGTATATATATGTTTCTTGTGCCTTTCTAAGTAGTGGAATGAGTTCTCTGTTTCCTTAAAGGTGATTCTGCCTGGCAATACCCTATGTCGATGTTAATTTTGCCTTGTATTCTCTTCCAAGATTGTTTGTTCCATTATTTTGGTCTCAAATAATTGTTTTAACCACATCTCCAAAGTCTTTCACTTTGCTAATCTACATTTATAACATCCCTATGCAGGACTACCTAGTAAATTTGAATAACTCAGCACATACAGGAGCATAGCTCAGCCCAAGGAATCTGGAGGATTGGCAAGTTTAACTTAATTACTTCATTGTACAAAAAACAGACGACAACCTCAGCTCCATTCTTACCCACTTGGTTATGGCTTTTATGGAATGTAAGTTATAGGTTGATGAATATTTAGAAGATACTAGGTATGACATTCTAATATTGTACCCAAAGTAATTTGTGGATTTTTCTTGAATTAGATTTGAGTGTAACACACACTATTTTGTGATACTGATGGAGATTTTGCGAACTGAAATCTTTTCCTCTTAAAAGAATCATATCTACCTGTGACCTGAAGATTCTTGTAGCATATGATCCTAGGAAAATTGCATTCTTGATACTTATTTTTTAAAATAAATTTGTCATATAAGACTATTTAAGACTTTAGTTCTGCCAGACCTAGAAACCAAGGCTTCTAATATATTACAAGAGGAAAACATTCCTGCGAAAGGAGAATAATGTGATTATTTTTCTAATTACATAAATAATTTCTTTTAAATATGAAAAAGCCATAAAAGTTGAGTAAATTTAAATAACGTGTCAAATATAGAATAACAAAGACTGATGTGGTAGTCTTCATGGTTATATTTCTTTGTAGTCACGTACATATTTTTCATACATTAGAATTTTAACCTTCTTAGAATTATTCATTTATACATTATCAGTATCATACTTTACAGTTTTCTGCACTTCGTAAAATCTTCACATCAGAAATACTTTCCCATATCATCAGAAACTTTTCATAAATATTTTTAATGGCTTAATAATATTCTGTTTTATAGCTGTGCCATTACTGGATGTAAGCCATTTGTGTACTGAGGCTGTCTCCAGTGTTCCTGTGTTGAAAATGATGCCACAAGGAACTTCTTTATATATAAATCTTTGTCTTTGTTTTTGATTACTTCCCCAGGATCCCTTCATGGAAGTAAAATTACTGATTCAAAGTGGATGAAAATTTTTATAGCTCTAGACAGATATTTACAAATCATGTTCTAGAGAGCTTTAACAAGTAATGTTGCCACCAGTAGTTTATGAGAATATATGTCTTACTGGACTCTCACAAATATTGAGTATTGTTATTTTTAAAAACCCTTGTCAGTGGTAAATCGTGAAGAATTGTACCGCTCCAGGATTTTACTTTTCATTTCTTTGGTTAACACTGGGTCTGAACTTTGCCTCGTGTGTTTATTCACCATTTGGATTTCACTTTTATGAGGTACTTATCAGTGTCATGTGTCCATTTTTCATTTGCATCATCAGTGTTGTTCTGATGGGCTTCTAAAACTTTATAATTCTGTGACAAGGTATTCTTATTACGTTTCTTAGTAATTTTTGATTTTTTAATGTGTCTATAGCATTTTGTATTCCCTACAATACACGAGAACTAGAAAAGTTTGATTTCCTGGGTGATATTCAGTTGGAATGGTTGTTCCAAGCATCCTCAAAGGTGTATAGTGATATCTTACTGTGCTTTTATTCTGCATTTCTCTAATGATTATTGATCTTAAATATTTTTAGATGTTTATTTTTCGCTCATCCCTTCTTGAATCATCTGTTGAAGTCTTTGGACCATTTATTTGTGGGTTGTTTATCTAGTTTTAAGGGTTATTTTGAGTACAACTTTTTTCTTAGATATGACTTAAAAATGTTTTATTTCATGTTGTGGCTTGTATTTTTATTCCATAAATAGTATGTTTGCTCAGCAGAAGTTTTTAATGTTGAAGAATATGATTGATTGTGTTTTGATTTAATAGACTATGACTTTGGGGTTTTGCCTAAAAACTCTTTGATATAGTGTCACAATAATTATGTCATTTGTTTTCATCTAGAAATTGTCTAATCTTGGGCTGTACATTTAAGCCTATGATGCATTTTTTTTTTTTTGAGACAGGGTCTCGCTTTGTAGTTCAGGCTGGCCCTCAGCTCACTATGTAGCCCAGGCAAGCCTTGAACTCAGCAGTCTTCCTGCCTCTGCCTCCCGAGTGCTGGGATTACAGGTGTGAGGCACCATGCCCGGCTCTATGGTATGTGGTATTGATGGCTGGTGGGCGTGAGTCACCACGCCCAGCATTGTATGTGGTTACCGGGATCGAACTCAGGGCTTTGCGCTTGTGAGGCAGGCACTGGAACCACTGAGCTAAATCTCCAGCCTCTATGATGCATTTTGAGTGAATTTTTACATGCTGTGAAGTCCCTCTGAAAGTCACTACTTTGTGCATGGATATCCACATGAACTATTTGAAACCCTTATCCTTTCTCCATTGAACTACCTTTTGGCTTCCTGACCATATTTGGGTATGTTTCTTTTCTTACTCTGTTTTCTTATTCAGGTATCTACCCTTTAAGTAATATCACACTGTCTTCATTCCTGTGTTAAAGCCTGGTGCTGAGTTCATTTTACAAAGTCGTTTTCTCCTTGTCCTTCCCTATAAAAATCCCATAGAATCTTGTGTACTACTTCAAGTAGATTGTACATTGACATGAAAATGAAAGGGAGACTAATCAAAACAAATTTTCTAATTGCTTTTCACATTCATCTACTATCCTAGACTCTTGCTAAACTGACTTGTCAGTTTTTAAAAATGTTTGCCACATAGACTGTTGTCTGTGAACAGAGTTATTTCATAGTCTTCCATTTCTGATTTTATTACATTAATTCAGAATTCTAGTACAATGTTAAAATGAGAGCTGGGAGTGAAGCTTTTTCTTTGTTCCTACTCTTAGGTAGGGGGAGGGTATTAGGTCTTTTACTAAGTATAATGCTTGCTGCAGGTATTTCACAAGTGTCATTTTTAGGTTAAAGAATGGCCTTTCTTCCAGCCTGTTTGCTGGGGTTGATTTTTTAAAAATAAAAAAATAGATTTGGGATTTTCTCAAATTCTTTTAGCACATCTATTGAGATGAATGTGTAATTTTTATCTCTTCTAGGAATATGATGCTAATGTTGATTTTTATGAATGTTGAATAGATCTTGCATTCTCAGGGTATTCTATAATTATGAAGTCTTATACTTCTAATATAATTTTGGATTTGATTTGCTAACACGTTGTTGAATATCTTTGTGTTTATATACTTGTTAGATGTTAGTTTGAAGTTTATTTCATGGTATTTGACTGTTTTAATATCAGAATAATGGCAACTTCATACAATGTATTGGGCAATGATCTTTGTTTCTCTGGTTGCTGCAATGGGCTGTTTAGTACTGGTATTATTTTTTCCCTACATGTTTGGTAGAATTTGACTATAAATTCATGTACACCCAAGGTTTGCTTTGGTAGAAGGTTTTACATTACAAATTCGTTTTTCCTGAGAGGTATGGTACTAGTTAAATTTTCTATTTTTCTTCAATATATTGGTAGTGTCTTACAAGAAATGGGTCATTTTTCTGAAAGTGAAGAAATGAAAAAGATATTTCATACAAATGGAAACAAAAGAAGGGGCAGTTGTATTTATCAAGCCACACAGACTATAAATAAAAGTTATAAAAAGAGACAAATAAGAAATTTATATAATGATGTAGATATAAAGGGACTAATATAACAATTAAAACATATATATGTATAAATATATATATATATATATATACATACATACATACATACATACATACATGCCAGGCATGGTGGCTCACACCTGTAATCCCAGCACCCGGGAGGCAGAGGCAGGAGGATTGCTGAGTTCGAGGCTTGCCTGGGCTACATAATTTAAATTTCTAAATATAGAAAGCAAGGGACAAGTCAAAGTCTTCTACTATCATTGTTTCCTTTCAGTGTAACACTGAGGTTCTAGCCAAGTCAGTTGGAGGGGGGGGGGAGAGCAGAGAGAGAGAGAGAGGGAGACAGAGACAGAGAGAGACAGAAAGACATTCAAATAGGGAAGAAAGGAGAGATCTGCTTCCATTTGCTGACAACATAATTTTATATATAGAAAACCCTAAAGATTCTACTGAAAAATCTGTTAGACTTGATTAAACAATTTGGTGAATTTGCAGAATAAAAAATTCACAAACAAAAACATAGTATACTAAGTGAAAATGAACTAAAGAAAGGATATTAAGATAACCATATTTATGATCACATCAAAAATAAAATACTCAAGTGTATTTTACTAAAAAAAATCAAAAGATCTGCACATTGAAAATCATAAGCCACCCATGAAAGAAATTTCAAAAATCACAAATAAGTGGAAATACAATCACATTCATGGTGTAGAAGAATTAAAATATCTGTACAAAGGTATGTTGAATGGTAATGAAGCTGGAGGCATCATGACCCCTATTTTCAAAAGGTAGAGCTGTTATAATCAAAAGAACACAGTCAGGACATCACAGCAGATCCACAAAAGAATGGAACAGGATAGTCGGTCAAGTAGCACACATATTCAACTGGTTTTCAACAAACTTGTCAACAACACACAGGGGAATGACTATCTCTTCAATAAATAATGTTGGGATTATTGGACTTTCACATGCGAGGAAATGAAGAGAATCCTTACATGTAAAAAGGTCCATGCAAAATGCACTAAAGACTTAAGAACTGAAACAATAAATGGACTAAAACAAGGAATAATTACTAATAGGTCAAAACTGGGGAAACCCTCTGTGTCATTGACCAGGGCAGTGGGTTTTTAGGGTGTGACCCCAAAATCACAAGATTAGTCCTTTGAGTACCTGGCAAAAAGTTTTTTCCCCATTCTGCAGGCTGTCTCTTCTCATCTGCTGGTGGTTTTCTTTGCTGTACAGAAGCTTTTTAATTTGTTACATTCCCACTTGTTGGTGGTTGTTGGTATTATTTCTTATGCAACTGCAATTTTGTTCAGAGTCTTTGACTGCTCACTCCTGTGTCTTCAAGAGTTTTCTCTACTTTGTCTTCCAACATATTGTTTCTGTTCTAATGTTTAGATTTTGGATCCACTTTGATTTTACTGAGGTACATGCTGAGAGAGATGGGTCTAGTTTCAACCTTAGGCAGGTTTTCCTGGTAGCACTTTTTTTTTTTTTTTGAGACAGGATCTCACTTTGTAGTTCAGGCTGGCCCTGAGCTCACTATATAGCCCAAGCAAGCCTCGAACTCAGCAATCCTCCTGTCTCTGCTTCCTGAGTGCTGGGATTACAGGCATGAGCCACCATGCCCAACATTGTGGTATGTGGTACTGATTGCTGGTGGGTGTGAGTCATCATGCCCAGCATTATTGTATGTCGTTACCGGGGATCGAACCAGGGATCTTGTGTTTGCCAGGCAGGTGCCAGAAGCACTGAGCTAAATCTCTGTCATCCTGGCAGCATTTCTTAAATGTCTTTTCTCTGAAAAAGAGTTTTGGTTCCTTTGTCTGAGATAAAATTGCTAAATGTGCCTGGGCTTGTTTCTCTATCTTATTCTTTATTGATCCACAAGTCAGTGTCTGTCTGTATTCGCTAATACCATGGTGTTTTTATTAGTGCTGTAGTTTTGTAGTATAACTTCAGGTTTGGGATTATGATGCCCCCTGCTTTTCCCTTGTTACCCAGAATTGCTTCGACTATTTTAGGTCTCTTCTGGTTCCATTATGAATTTTAGTGATGCTTTCTCCAGTTATGTAAGGAATGTTACTGGTGTTTTGATTGGAGCTGCTTTAAATCTATGTAAATTTGGGAAGTATGGTCATTTTGAGTGTATTGTTTCTGCTGATTCAGAAATGGGGCATTTTCCATTTTGTGATGTGCTTTTCAGTCTTCTTTATCAGAGTATTACAGTTTTCTTTGGAGAGGTCTTTTACTTCTTTGGTTAGGTTAAATTCTAATTTCCCTCTTGGTGAGTTTGTTATTGGAGTGCAGGAATGTTACTGATTTTTGAATGTTGATTTTGTATCTTGTTGTGGTACTGAGTTTGGATACTTTTTCTAGGAGCTTTAACTGGAATTTCCAGGGTCTTCAATGTAGAGGATCATGTTATCAGCAAACAGCAATTTAACTTTTTCCTTCTTTCTTCATATCCATTTTATTTATTTCTCTTGCCTTTGGCTCTAGCTAATGTTTCCAGAACTGTATTAAACAGAAGTGGAGATAGTGGATATCCTTATTTTATTCTTGTGTTAGCTATGCACACATTAATAGTAGTTCATTTTTCTTGATGAAATGACCCATGAATTCATTTGATGGGGCAGCCACATCAAAACACCACGGAAGGATAGCTTAAATAACAGAAATTCATCTTCTTATAGTTCCAGGGGATAGAAATCCAAGACTAATATGCTGGCAGAGTTGGTTTATTGTGCACACACAGTGGAAAGGCTAAGTGAAAACAAAGCAGCAAGGAAGCTGTCCACAAGCTGGGAAGATGGAATTTATGTGTAGTGTATACATATTTATCCATATAGTATGTAATATCTCCTAGCATATAATTATACTCTAAGGCGAAAGGAAGGTTAAGGGTGGAGCCCGGATCCAACAGGACTAGTCCTCAAATCATAAGAAGGGTCAGAGAGACCAGATCTCTCTTTTTTTCTCTCTGTGTACACACGTGCATGTTTAAATTTAATCACTTCCAGAAGCTCTGTTTCCAAACATACTCACATTATGGGTTACAGATTCAACATGAATTTTGGGGCACAATGTTTAGTCTATAGACCACTTGTTATATACTATACTTTCCTATCTCTGATGATTTTCCTTGTTCTGTATTCTACTTAAAATAAGCTTAATGTGGCCAGTTTAAATTTTTTATTAGTATTCGTGTATTATATGTTTTACCCTTTTATATTTAATGTATTGGTATCAGGATGTTAAGCTGGACTTTTTTTTTTCTTTTTTTGCTTTTTGAGACAAGGGTCTCGCTTTGTAGTTCAGGCTGGCCCTGAGCTCACTATGGTGCCCAGGCAAGCCTCGAACTCAGCAATCCTCCTGTCTCTGCCTCCCGAGTGCTGGGATTACAGGCGTGAGCCACCAGTCCGGCATTGTGGTATGCGGTGTTGATTGTTGGTGGGCATGTCTCCACGCCCAGCATTATATGTGGTTACCGGGATCGAACTCAGGACCTTGTGCTTGCAAGGCAGGCGCCAGAACCACTGAGCTAACCCTCCGGCCCACAAGCTGGACATTTTTGGTAGATAACAATAGTTGGGAGTTAATAAGTTCTGAAAATCTTTCTCTTTATTTGATATGTTTACATTCAATGTATCTTTTGGTATAACTAGATTTAGGCTTGCTCTTCTATTATTTTGTTGATTCCTGCTGGTTTTTATTCCCCTTGCCCCTTTTATGCCTTACTTTTAATTTCTGGAATATTTTAAGATATTCTTCTGTAATTCTTTTGGGTTCTGGTTTACATCTCTCTGTGTTTTTGGCATTTTCATGGTTTTATTGCCTAGGGATTACCATATACATAACAAATCTTCCACTGTTTGGTTTTGCTTCTGTATGTAAAATGTAGAAATTTTACAGCCATATGTATCTTTCTACTCCTCATCATATTTTTGGTTTCATATACATATGAAGGAAATTAAAACAGCCATTTAACCCATATATATATCTTTAACCAAAGATGGGAAGTTTTTGCTCATTATTACTTCAAATATTTTTTCTGCACAAATTATTTTCTCATTTTAAGATTTCACTTACTAAATAATCAGGGACCAAGAGCAAAATGGGGAAAAGCAAAAAAAGAAGGAAAAATAAGAAGTTATCATAGTCATCCATGGCCCTCTGTGTCCCTTTTCCTAATCTATTGTGCAAAAAGATAATATTTTTCTCCTTTTTTCCTGACTGTGTTTACACAGCTTTGTAATTAGGGCCACCTTTAATGCCAAATCGTAACAGGAGAAAAATAAAATGGGAGACTGACACTGGTATGGCTTGTCTTTCAGTGCTCTTAACTTTTTCAATTCATTCTGGTTTTATTTACTTTTTAGAACTTTTAAATAGTTGCATTTCTATTTAAAACATGTTTTCTATAATCAGTGGGAGAAATGGGTTATAATAGTCTTACTCTATCTTGATGCTAGCATTGAAAGCAGATAATTATTACTGAAGCTCAAACAATAATTTCCTTCTCTTTTGAAATGTATTAACTTTATATTTGGCTATTTTAATCTACCAGTCCAATTCTCCTTACTATTAAAATTTTTCTTCTATGTTATCTTTATTTCTCCTGCATCTTTTCTACTGTATTTTTTAAAGCCTTATTGATTAGGCTTTTATCAAATCTGACTTTCATGTTAAGTATGTCTTTATTTTGTCACCTTTTCTGCCTTTATTCTTTGTGGGCTTCTGCTTCACATTACTGAGCATATTTTCTATATTTTATCTTTTATTTATACCTTTGAGTTTTAAAAATTTAACCATGTGTGTACCTTCTTGTGTTGCAGAATATTTTCTTCAACAATTCTAGTTCTTTTTACTTCAATCATTTTCCTTATTAGTAATTGTTTAAAAATGTATTTAAAGGCATAGTGTTACTGAGAAAAAGGTCTGAAGCAAATATTTTTAGTAGGATTTTCAATTGTCTTTTAAATGTTAAGCATGTTTTATTTTAAGGGTGCAGAACTGTTGCATATAGTCTGTGCTGCTGTTCTATTTATTCCACTTACTGATATGGAAAAGTTTATCAGAGCTTTCAATTTGCCTTGAAAAATTTAGAAGCATGTTCTTTGGATACTGAGTTTTATGCATTTAAAAATATTTTTTTGGTATCACTCAAGATTGAAGGGTTATTTATTTATTTTTTTGTGGTACCAGGGATCGAACTTGGGCTCTTGTGTATCCAAGGTTGGTGTGGTACCACTTGAGCTAAATCCCTCAGCCCTTTGAAGGCTTATTGTTGACAATATTTTCAGTTTTGTCATTTTGTAGAAGATAGAGTGAAGGGAGAGAGGTTGTGATCTTGTCCTTAGAGAAAGCTTGATCTTTGAGTATTTTGTTTGCTGATAACAGTGTTTCAAAGTTGAGACAACTTCTCACATCGTTAAAATCTTGCCTTTTTTGTGATTTAACCAAAGCAATATTAATAAATAACTTCTTAAAACTTTTGGAGTACTGACATGACATTCAAAAATTTCAGGTTTTGGAATATTTCATATTTTGGGGTTGGAATGCTCAGCAAGTAAAGTCAATGCAAATATTCTAAAGTCTAAGAGCTATCCGAAGCACTTTTCATATAAGAATTTAGGACAAAGAATATTCAGCCTATGTAGTTAATGTTTAGTTTGGTTAGATAAATGGGGACCACTGGATTTATTAGGGCTGACTTGTGCCCTGATAATTAATTATTATCTACCATGATGCTTGTCAATCCTATTCTAATTGTTTTATATACATTAATCCTAACCCTCACAAAAACTCAGAAATGCCTATTTTACCTAAGAAGTTTTGAGCTAAGATGTTACAGTAGTTTAGTACCCTTTTGCAATACTATGTCACTATTAATTGACAGAAATAGACTTCAAATAATTCTTAAAAGGCATCCAAAAACATATTTCTTGTATAGAAGTTTGAAAAACTCAGTATTTTTCTTGGACTGAAATGTGTGTGTTATGGCATTAAATCCAATTGGAAAATAGAGACAGCTTTTAAATTTACCTTTTGTATTTGAAATTACAGAAACACGTGGCAATAACTAAGTAGGAATAGACAAGAGGAAAAGAGCACATTTGAACATTGCACCTACCAAGGACCAAACTTCTTATAACTATCCTGAGGAGGAAGACAGCTAAGTATTTCTGAAGTTCATGTAAGCCATGGAAATAAAATGAGGTGGTTACCTGTAAAACATGGCTAGAGAAAAATGTGAATCACTGAATCTACCAGTATTTTCTCCTTACCCAGTGAGAGTTGTAGGTAGGTAAGCACTTCATTAGAATTTGCTGATCAGCAGGGTGTTCCTGGAAATGCAACGCCTCTCTGGGGGCTCTCTTTGCCCTTGTCTTGTTTCTATTAGGTGTAGAGGTCTGGATGAGATTCTAGGAGGGGAAGAGACAAGGTGAAATACTGTATGCCTTCATCCTGAATCACTTCAAATAGATCACTGCTAACTAGAAACGCTTGTCTTGAATTTGTGTGCATGAAAAATAGGCTTTTATTGTCCATGTAGTCTTTTCATATTGTACTGTCTGTTTTCACACTGGCTTAGCATATTCTGATGCAATAGTTCATTGTGTAATGTAATAGAAACTTCAGGAAGTATAAAACTCCATTCATAAAAATCTTTCGCCACTTCTTCCTCTCTTTAACCTCTCCACCTGTAGGATACTCAAGGACAAACACAACATTGGTTGACACAATCCCAAAACTCAATGATGAACTCTCACAAATAATTTATAAGCTATGTGAGTGAATAAGGTCTGAAGAAAAATTGTCAGAGGACTTCAGAGACATCTTTTTGGTTATTGAGAACGTGCTATTCATAAGAGTTTAAGAACAGACAACACTAGGAATGCTCATCAAACTAAGCCAAGTCCATCACTTGGAGGGAAATCTGCCCTGAAATTTTTTTCTCAGTGAGCCTGAGGATTTTCCCTGCTCTGGTAAATGAAGTCATGTGTAATGTGAAGCATAAGGTAGACTAAACATGGGGACTTAATTAAAGAGAAAACATATAACAACCCACTAGATAGATGCAGAGCTGCAGAGAGAGTAAGTTGCTCTACATTACCGAGCAGCAAAGGGTTAAAGGATTTTGAATCCTGAATTTCTAAGGAACATACCACAATGGTCATGTTGGGCTGAGGATGTAGGTCAGTGATAGAGCAATTGTCTAGCATGCAAGTCCCCGTGCAAAACACAGACACACAGACACACACACACATGTCAGAAATATGGATGAAATTCTCTAAATTTGGTAAAAATAAATTTTACAGAGTCAGCAAGACAAGTGAATCTTAAATGAGAGAAGCTAAAGGAAATTTACACTAGACTCATCACATTCAAACTTACTAAACATACAAATACAGACAACCATCTTGAATTTAGAGTATGAAAAAATACCCCCCCCACACACAAAACAATTATAACAGCACACTCTTACCATAAAAACAGGCCAGCAGATTTAGCTCAAGGGGTACTGTACCTACCTTGGAAGCACAAGGACCCAAGTTTGATCCTTGTACCACCAAAAAAAAAAAAAAAAAAAAAAAAAAAAAAAAAAAAAAAAAAAAAAAAAAAAAAAAAAAAAAAAAAAAAAAAAAAAAAAAAAAAAAAAAAAAAAAAAAAAAAAAAAAAAAAAAAAAAAAAAAAAAAAAAAAAAAAAAAAAAAAAAAAAAAAAAAAAAAAAAAAGGAAGAAGGCAAAACACAGGTCAAAAGAAGTACAACATCTTCAAATTTGAAAGAAAAAAATTATCAATTTAGAATTTTATGTGCAGTTAAAATACCCTACAGGAGCCGGGCATGGTGGCTCATGCTCTTCCCAGCACTCAGGAGGCAGAGGCAGGAGGATTGCTGAATTCAAGGCTTGCCTGGGCCTACATAGTGAGCTCAGGGCCAGCCTGAACTACAAAGTGAGACCCTGTCTCAACAAACAAACAAAATACCCTACAGGAATATCATAAAAGAAGAAATATTCTATAAAGGGAAATTAAGACAGTGTCAGATGAAGAGAAACTAAGGATATATTGTGAGCAGACTACCTAAAAGAGTTGTGCAAGAAAGTTCTCTAAAATGAAATAATAAAAGAAGGAACCATGGACCACCAGGCAAAAAAATATTACAATGAACAAAATTTAAAATATTTCATATATATTTTTTTTGAGACAGGGTCTCGCTTTGTAGTTTGGGCTGGCCCTGAGCTCACTATATAGTCCAGGCAAGCCTCGAACTCAGCAATCCTCCTGCCTCTGCCTTCCAAGTTCTGGGATTACAGGCATGAGCCACCACGCCTGGCAATATTTCATATTTTTTCTCAAGGTTTCTAAATTACATTTGATGGTTGAAGGAAGAATTATGATTATCTGATGTAGATGGCTGTAGAAGAAATAGTTAAAACAATAAGATTATAAATTTTCAAGGCTAAAGGTGTGAAGAGAGGTGATGTTTCTGTATTTCACTAGTATAATGGTAAAATGATGATACTCTGATGTTATTCATAGTGGAATACCTGAACAATCATCAATAATTATAAGTAAAGAAATATACTTGAAAATAGTAAAGAAAACATAAACATAGGATTCAAGAACCCTACAAATTTTGGAGCAAAGAAAAAGTGAAAAAAAAAAAAGAAAAAAACCAGACTGGGAAAAACAAGTTTCAAATGTTTTCCTCATTTTATAGAATCTACAAAAGCGAAACAAGATAGCATGATAGAAGGAAGAATTTTAGACAAAAGGTTAGGATCAGGGTGAGGTACATGTAAGGGGAAGAGCAGGAGGGATTGGATATGATCGAAATGTGTTACGTGCATGTGTGAAAATGCTGTAGTCTGACTGTTTTATAAAATTAATAGGACCTAATGTTTATATTAGGAAAAAAGGAGAAACAAAGGACAGAATAAAGGAAAAATTAAAATGTCACGGCCTACTTACGCCCTGAAATATTAACAAGTATATTAAGTATGCATAGTGTGAAAACACCAGTTACAAGACAGATTATCAGATTACATAAAATACAGTGGCAGGCTGATTGGAAGCAAAAGGATTGAAAAACGAACACAAGAGTCAGAAGAAGGCAACAATGGGTACTGTAGTATCAGATAAAGTAGGCTTCAGCAAATATTGTCATGCAGATGTTAATTATAAACAACCAAACATGACAGTCCTAAATATGTATACATTAGACCATGGCTATAAATTATGGGAAGCAATAATTGATGACTGAAAGAAGTATATAAATTCAGTTACAGGTGGACATCATATTCTCAATAACTAAAACAACTAGCTGGAAAAGAATTTTACTAAATAGTTATAATTGATATTAGTAGAACGTTCCACCAAACAGCAGAATTGATCATTTTTGTGCACCTATGAACATAAACCAAGATTGGCTATATCTTGGGTTAAAAATAAGTATCAATAAATTTTAAAGTAATTAAAATCACAAAAAGTATGTTTTGATACAGTGGAATCAAATGACAATTAATAACAAAATGGTCACAGAAAAATCCTAACACTTGGAAGCTAAAAGAAAAAAAAATCTGAGCAACCCATGGACTCAAAAGAAAAATCTCAAGAAAATTAAAAATTGAATGTGATAAAAATAAATTGAAAAATTTGTGTGATAGAGATAGAGATATTCATAGCACTGAATGCACATATTAGAAAATCTTTAGTAATCCAAGCTATCACCCTAAGAAGAATCTAGAAAAAGAAAAGAACAGTAAGCCAAAAGCAAGTAGAAGAAATGATAAAATTCAGGGCAAAAATTAATGATATGGAAAACTGGAAAACAGTAGAGAAAAATCAATGAAGCAAAGAGCTGGTTCTTTGAAAAGATAATAAATTTGACAAATCTCTAGCAAGGTTGACAACAGAAACTAAAAACAGCATAAATTGTTACTATGAGGAATGAAACTGGAATATCACTATATCCCTGCAAATCTCCAAAGACTAGTAAGGAAATGTCACAGATCACCACACAAATTTAATGTTTTACATGAAATGGGCCAACTATCAATCAATCAAGGAAAAGAGCTACAAACTACTGTAACTCAAATAATGTGAAATAATTTGAACTACTCTGTAAGTATACTGAATTTGTAATAAAAAACCTTCCCAAAAGAGATCTCTCTGCCTAAATGCTTTCACTAGAAAATTTTTAAGTGTTCAAAGAACTAATATCAATTATATAAATTCTTTTCCAAAAAAATAGGAATAATCTGTAGCTCATTTTTGAAGCAAATATCACCCTGATGCTAAAGCCAGACAGAGACTACAAAGAAAACTTCAGACCAGCAATTGTTGCATATGTGTATCTCAGTTCTTAACAAAATATTGTCAAATAGAATTTAGAAATATAGGAAAAAACTCTATATCATAACCAAAAAGATGTGGAAGCCAGTTCATATTTTTAAAAAGTCAGTAAAATTCACCATTTTGCATGTTAAGGAAAACTCATATCAAAGACTTTCAAAAATCTGGGATTAGAGGGAAATTTACTCAGCTTGATAAGGAGCATCTACAAAGGTACCTATAGCTACTATAGCTTGTGGTGAGAGACTAAGTGCATTCTTGTCAGGAACAAGGTAAAGGCGCCTCTCTTGTGTCAGTACTCTTGTTAAATACAGGGCTACATACTCCACCTATGGAACTCAGTCAAAAAAAAAAAATCCCATGGGTCAGCAAAGAAAAAAATTTCCCTACTGCAAAATGTGTTTGTTTTTATGTGAAACCCAAGAAATCTATTTCAAAACTTCCAGGGCAAATGTATGAGGAACTTTTCAGGATAAGGGGATATTGAATAAACATATGAAATTCAGTTGTCTTTCTACATACTAGCAGTGAACACATGAACACCAAATTGAAGACATAGCAACATTTATAATCACTCAGAAATGTAAATCTACCGGTATACATATAACTGTAAATCTACCAGTATACATATATAAATTGTGTGCTGACAATTACAAAACTCTGGTGACAGAAATAAAAATTTGGAAAAAAGATTTAAATTTTTAAAAAATCTTTATTGGTACATTGTATTTATACATCATGACTACACTCAATATTGGGAATTTGTACCGTATATGAGATGATTTAATTCTCAGCGAGATTTGTACTTATGGATCAGATGACTGTCTTCAATTCTCCCCAGATTGATTTGTGGGGTCAATACCATTTCTATCAAATTGCAACAAGATTTTTTTGTAGTTATAGATGAGATGAATCTAATGTTTTAGATTAGATTCTAAATCTCCAAGACAAAAGAATTAGAATTGTCAGAGATAACTGAGCCATACACAAAGTGAGAAACTGATCTATTTGATTTTGAGATTTATTCTATACCTCTGGCAACTGTGATGTGTATGTATGGATAGACATGGAAATTAATTTAGCCGAACTGAGAACCCAGTGATAAACTCACACAAACCAATTTTTGGCTGAATTGCAAAACAAGTGAATAGGAGAAAAGAACAATTTTCTGAACAAATGATGCTGAAACTATTGACCACTCATATCCTAAGAAAGAAACCTTGATCTAAGTTTCACACCTTATACAGAAAAACCTACTCAAATTGGATTTTGGACTTAAAACTATAAAACTTAGAAAAAAATATGGAAGGTCACTGAGATCTAGGATTAGCTCTTAGACTTGGTACCAAACATGATGGATAAAAGAAGAACTTGATAAGATGGATTTCATCAAAATTAAAATACTCGGCTATGTGAAAGACCTTGGTAAAGGGGTTAAAAGACAGTCCAAGGAAGATACTCACAAAACACATGTCTTACAAAGATCTAAAACATAGAACACATAAATTGCTCTCAAATGACAACAGTAAAGACAATTAGAAAATAGGAAGAAGACTTGAAGGGCTACTGGATCCAAGATGATACACAGACGGCAATAAGGATATGAAAAGGTATTTAACGTCACTGGCCACAGGGAAATGTGAAGTAAATCACAATCTTAGGTCACTACACATGTCTCAGGAGAGCTAAGATACACAGTGAAAGCAGCAAATGCTGAAGAGAATGCACAGAAACTAACTAGATCACTGAGACATTGTTCAAGGAAGTGTTAAACAGCACAGTCACTCAGAAAAAACTGGCATTTTCTTGAACATACACCCCATAATAGACACGGCACGTGTACTCCTGGACATTTATCCCACGGAAGTGGAAACTCATGTTCTTACAAAAAGCTGTACACTACTATTTTTTTATAAGGATGAAGTATGCCTAGCATAAAGTTACCATAATAATGATTTTTAAGTGTAGAATTCAGCAGTATCAATCACATTCACATTATTTTATAACTATCATAACCAAACATCTCTAGAACTTTACTCATTTCCCAGACTGAAACTGTGCACCTATTAAATGGTAATTATTCATTCTCTCTCTTCCTCCTTTCTTACTAAGTATAATTCTACTTTCTGTTGTTATGAATCTGGCTTCTGTAGGTGATTCATATGTATTTGGCCTTTTGTGGCTTATTTCCCTGTCTCAACAGTTCTCTAGGCTCTGTCATGTTATATCAGGCATCAAAATGTTTTTCCTTTTAGGGCTGATGACTTTTTGTAGTATGTAAATAATTCACTTTGTTTATCCACCAATGAACACTTGAGTTGCTTCCATCTCTTAACTATTATGAATAATGCTGCTGTAAATGTGCATATGCAAATATCTGTTCAAGTCTCTGCTTTTAGTTCTTTTGGGTATTTAGCCAGAAGTGGAATTACTGGATCATACGACAACTCTATTTTTAATTTTGTGAAGTAACCACCAAACGATTTGCTGTACTGACTATACCATTTACATCCCCACTAGCAGTAGCCATGGGATCCAGTCTCTCCACATCTGCTCTGGCTTGAGTGTGGGTTAAGTGCGTCTCTAAAGGCTCATGTATTGGGAAGGTTGGTCCTCAGCCAAGCAATGTGGGAAGATAGTAGAACTTTTAAGAGTTAGGGCCTAATGTGAGGTGCTTCGGTCATGGAAACACTGTGCTTGGAAATTAAAGTACCTTTTATACAACCCCATGACACACACACACACACATGTACGTACACATGCATGCACACACAGAGACAGTGATGCAGTTCGTCATGATATAATGTGGTCATGGACCCTCACAGGAGCTGGTATCACATGCTGCAGACTTGCAACTACTGAAACTAAGTTCTGTAAGTCTTTCTGTGTACACTAAGCAGACATAGGTATTTGGTTACAGCAATGGAAAACAGACTAGTGTAACATCACTCTCAATACTTACTGTTTTCATAATAGCCATCCTGATGAGTGTGAGGTTGTATCTCATACTGGGTTTGATTTCTCTAACATTAATGCTGCTGGATACTTGCCATGTGCTTATTGGCCATGTGCATGCCACTTTGGAGGAATGTCTGTTCAAGCCTTTGGCTCATTCTTAAATCATGTTGTTTATTTCTTGTTGGAAAGGAGTTTTTTATACATTCTGAATATTAACTCTTTATCAGATATATAACTTGCAAGTATTTCCCCCCGTTTCATAGGTTGTTCTAACTCTATTGTGTCCTTTGATGTAGAGGTTTTAATTTGGGTGAAGCAAAGTTTGTATTTTCTTCTGTTGCCTATGTTTTGGTGTTTTACTCAACAGATTATTCAAAAATTCAATATTGTGAAGATTTTCCCAGTTTCTTCTAAGAGTTTTATAGTTTCAGCTCTTATTTTAGGTCTTTTGATATATTTTCAGTAAGTTGTTTAATGTGTTATTGGAGTATGGCTTCATTCTTTGAATATAGATACTGAATTTTTATCTTTTCCTTTTGAAAAGAAATGGAATGATCTTGTCATTTTTGTCAAAAATGACTTGACCATGTATACAAGGATTTATTTCTGGCCTCTGTTCTTTTCCACTGACCTGGACATATGCCAGTATAATACTGTTTGGATTCCTATAGCTGCAAAGTAAGTTGTGAAATTAGATGTGAGAGCCTCTAAATTTGTAATTCCTTTTCAAGATTTGATAGGTTCTCTTGAGATTCCATATGCATTTAAAGACGGATATTGATATTGTAACATTGCGCTGAGTCTGTGGTCTGCAGACTGCTTGGGTAGTACTGATGTCTTAACAGTTGTCATGGCTGGGCCTAGGGGGCACCCAAAGCCAGATGTGGACATAGGTGGCTTTTTCAGAGCTGCCTGCGTGCAGAGGGTGAGATGCTGGGATTAGATATGTGATTACTGAATCAGTCCCCTCGTTGGTTTGGCACCATCCTAATTCAGGCAGACTAGATAGAGTATAAAAGGGGCAGAAAGAAAATTCCAAGGTTCTTGCTTTCTTTTTGATGCCTGTTTGCCCACCACCCTGGCTTGGAGCCCGAGGATTATGGACCAAAACCTTGAGAAAATGTGAGCCCAAGTCGACCTTTCCTCCATCAATGTTGGGTATTTCATCTCAGCAGTGAGACAGTAACTAAGACAACAGTATTACAGTTTCAAATTCATGAACTTGAGATATCGTTCCACTTGGGTGCTCTTTGTTTCAGAATATAAGAGCAGCTTTATCTATAATAGTAAAAAGCCTATAAATGGTTCAAATACATTCAGTGGATTATTAAACAAATCACATGTTTTGGAACAAGCTAGCCCCCAGTGTTTGAGAACCAACCCCAAGATGCAGTGAGACAGAAAAGAGAGTGGGACACTCGAGGGTTGAACGGTTTACTGGGGGGCACACTGTCAGAAACGTGGTCCTGTGTGGTATCAAGACCAGCTGCACCCCTGAAATTTGGGTCAGAGGAAGGCGGGATATATCTTGGCTAGGACAAAATTTCATACTAGCTGAACTGCGAGTGGTTTATCTCTCTTTGGTGGTATCTGGGACCAAACTCAGGACCTTGCTCTTGCCAGGCAGGCGGCTACACCCCTGGCCCATGAATGAATAGATTATTTTAAGCTCATATCACATCTGTCACCAGCGTCCAGTTGCAAACCTTAACACACCACGCTGAAGGTTTCTTCTGTTTCGATTTGGCTGGGAAACTATGCAGGAAAAGTTGACCAGGTTTACTCAGGAGTAATCATGGTGGTTGACATGGCTGCAGTCATGTCAAGCTTAATCCATGCAGGGCGGTAATCTACGCTGTGGAATATTACTCAGCAACAAAACGGAATGAACTGTGGATAAACTGAAAGGCCCTTTTGAATCCCCAGAGAATTATGCTAAGAAAGGCCAGTCCTCAGTATTATATTACTGGTTTCATTTCTATTACTTTGAAATGACAAAAATCATAGAGAAAGAGAGTCATGGTTGTGAAAGATTAAGCTGCGCACGGAAGTAGGATGGTGGTGAGTTTGGCAACGTGACCTCAGCAGGAGCAGGTAGCATTCTGTGGGGCTGGAAATGTCCAGTGTCTTGGAGGTGTGCGTGGCAGCGTGCGGCTGCACGGCCCTTGAGCCTGTGAGGCATTACCTCAAAGGAAACCAGGTGAGATTCATGGGATCTCTGTTATCTCCTGCGACTCCTTGTGAACCCGGAATTATTTTCAGATGAGAAGTACCATTGAAGGAAAAGGAGGCACAAGATACAGTATCTTTTAGAAAGCTTCCTCTAAAATATTCCTAGCAATAAGAGGAAATTTAACACTGTTTGGGAAGTGGGGCAGCTATTATGATTCACTTCTCAAGGCCTCTTGAGAACCAAAGGTTTTTGTTTTGATTTGCCTTCAGGAGGTTTGGAATTAAAGTGTTTTGCAGGAGGCACAGTTTTGGATCGTTTCGGAACACTGTCGCTATTAGAAACTAATTGTCACCGAAGATGATAAGGAGATTCTGACCAGTAACAGGCGTGATGACCTTATCTGAGCCAGAGGGCTGTGAATTCCAGCCGGACCATGTGATCTAAGTGCAGCGGAGCAGGCCAGCTTGAGCTGAGGCTCACAGGAAGCCTCTGCAGTGGAGAGTGAGCTCTTCCTTCCCGATGCTGCCCTGGGCATCCTCACCTCCCCACGCCTGGCCCGGCTCCCAGCTTTGCACAGCTAGATGGCGCCGAACAAAAGTACTTCTCAGCTCTCTACTGAATGCAGATTCAAGGGTTCCACGTTTAAGATTCAAAATAGTTCTTATGCATGGGCTTCTGTATTAACATCAGATATTTTTTTTTTGATTTTTTGAGATAGGGTCTCTCTTTGTAGTTCAGGCTGGCCCTGAGCTCACTATGGTGCCCAGGCAAGCTGCCACGAACTCAGCAATCCTCCTGTCCCTGCCTCCCGAGTGCTGGGATGACAGGTGTGAGCCACCACGTCCGGCATTGTGGTATGTAGTGTTGATTGTTGGTGGGCGTGTCTCCATGCCCAGCATTATATGTAGTCACCGGGGATCGAACTCAGGTCCTTGCGTTTGCAAGGCAGGCGCCAGAACCACTGAGCTAACCCTCCAGCCCAACATCAGATATTTTTAACCATTATTAATCCTTATCATAACCTTTTAAAGATTATCTTATTATTATGGTCATTGTTTTCCCTAAAAATTGGAAAACCGAGTGCCAGGAAGGGCCAAGTAAATCTCCTGAAAACACTCGGCTAGAGACTGAGAAATCGGGGAAGAGGGTGACCCGTCATCCTGGTTTGTGCAAGACCGAGGGTTTCGTAGGATCTTCTGGTGCTAAATCGGAGGAAGACTTGGGCAAGAGGAGACGCGTGGGTCACCCCCGTGGAAGCCAAGTCTTAGACCCCTGAGACTTGAAAGAGTGCTCGGCTGCCTCCCAGGTTTTTAGAGGCCCATGGGAATTGTAACTGCTGAAGTCAGCAAGACAAATTGTGGCTTTTCCAGGAGGAGTGGGACTAAAGATACCACCTGGAGGAAAGGGAGAAAGAGGGAGGCGAGGACATCTGTATTTATATCCTCTCCTGTTCACTTTCAAAAATCATTTTTGAATAGAAAGAAGCAGACAGGCAATTAAACTTGAAATGTATTTAAAGTGAGAAAAGGGAGATGAGAATGGAATTTATCTCTATATATTTCAAATGGCTTCTCGAAGCTTTAATGAGTATTGTAT
Source organism: Thryonomys swinderianus (assembly GCA_004025085.1). Lineage (NCBI taxonomy): Eukaryota > Metazoa > Chordata > Mammalia > Rodentia > Thryonomyidae > Thryonomys > Thryonomys swinderianus. The sequence goes on from PVIC010000422.1 coordinate 65,013, forward strand.
GCTCCTCCAAAAGCGAATGCTAAAGACTAAAGTCTGGGAGGGTGAGTTACGGTGGGATTTGGGATCGGCAGAGACAGAGCATTAATCCAAAGATTGGCAGCGTCACTGGCCTCTCACCCAAGACAGCTGGCTTCTCAGAATTGCAGGTTGTGCTGCCGATGTAACTTCTCTTCGGAACCCGCCTCTTCAATAAAGGTTCCTTTGCTGGGAAGTGCGACGTGTTACTCGGGGAGCAGAGTAGCTCGTCAGGCAAAACGCAAAGCCGTCGGCGGCTCAGAGGACGCAAGCCCAGTGACCACTGGAGCGGGGTGGGGGGAGCAGATGTTGTGTTACCATAGCAACTGGTGGGCAGCTCCAGATGAAAAAAGGACTCAATTTCTAAGGACTGAGACCTCAGAGAGACTCTGATCCTGTCTTTCTCTAGAGATCTCTGGGTTTGGAAATGTTGGGGACAGAGTAGTGAATAAGGAGGGGCTGGTGTTTGCTTTCCTTACCCTCCATCATTTTGTGCTGTGGCTTAAAGACAGAGACATGATGTTTTATGTTTTTCTTTTTTGAGGATCAACCTTCGTCAGGAAACATCCTACCAGCTGTGAACGCAGGAGCTTGCCTTTGCTCCAAGAGACTGAATAATCCTCCTCCCGTTGCCCTGGTGGCTCCTCCTCACTTTGCCCTCCAGGTGTCCACGGAGAGGGAGAAGCCTCTGCTGAGGGAGGGTCCCGGGGTGACCCCTTGTCCGCTCCCCTTTCTGCACTTCCCCTGCTTTGCCCACAAGGACGGGAGTGCATCTGTAGTCCTGTCAGCACAGGGGCCCAGCCTGGGGTTTTGGCTGAGGGACTCTGATCCGAGAAAGAAAATGTTCACACCACTTTCGGGTTTTCTCTCTGACTGCACCACGTGGCTTCATTGTATGTTGGATTAATTTTTTACTAAGAAAGCTGTAATTATCTTGTGAATAGTACAGCGATATTGCGTGCTCCTTTTTAATGTCGAGTCTTCATAAAAAAATGTAAATAGTTAAAGCAGTCCTTTATATCTGTACCCACTTATCATGTCTTTGTTTTTCAATATATGGTGGGCATCAGAAAATAACAGGCCCCTCAGGCCTTCCTGGACTTCGTAAAGGTGCTGGACTCTGTGCCCTGTGCTCTGAAGAACAAAGGCTTTGCCAGCTGGCAGGTTCTGTAAACTTTCTGAACCTTGGCTACCGCTTCTAGAGCAAGGTTCTCCAAAAACAATCCACTGAGTTGTGGGCAGAAAATAGGAAAAACCTTTATTTTTCATCTCATTCTATAAAAAAGTCTAATTTTTGAATTTGTATTACAGTGTGCATGATCTGCAAATGCAATTGTCTACATATACACATACATGTAAGCTTAATCTTAACCTTTGTAAATATTTATGGAAATTCTAGCCTAGAATTTTTTAATAGCTTTAATTAATGTACCATACAATTCATCCATTTAAACTATACAATTGAATGATTTTAGCATGTATTCACAGAATCGTGTATTCATCCATAACCAAAATCACTTAACCATTAAAACATTCAATCACTGAAATATTTCATTTCCTAAAAAAGAAAAACCCCACACTCCATAGCTGTGCTTTCCCATTCCTGCCACCAAGCTATTGGCAAACACTCCTGTGCTTTTTCTTTGTATAGATTTCTCTATGTTGGATATTTTACATAAATAGCATCAGACTAATGCCTTTTATATCTGTCTTCTTTAATTTAGCATGCTCTCTAGGCTCTTTCTCAATGTAGCATTGATTAGTACTTCCTTTGATGGCTGAATTATCACTCACTAACCTGTTCCCGAAAGGCTCCCAGGTACACTGTTTGTTTTCTAGGGCCAGGAAAGTGGGAACAGAGACATAGGGAAGAAACTATCCAACAGCTGTCTTGGAAGTATTTCGATATTTTAACAACTGCTATGGCCATATGTGTGTATGTGAGCTGAATGTTCTCTTTGTGACTTGATATTGCAGATGTGCTATGAGGATGAAATAAGGCCAGGCATAGACAAGGGCTTATGGGATCTTGCTTAAAATCATGGACTATTCTGCCATGTGTAGTTAGCAGAACTCTCAGGCTAGAGTCCCACTTTTTATTCTTTGCTACCAAGGACTGTTCCCACAAGGAAGCTCCTCTGTGGACGTCTTGGGGATGATACGTCTAAAGGGAGACAAAAGGTCTACATGTAGAAGGTGCAAAGAGCCTACAGTATCATCAAACGAAAAATCTTTTGTGTGATCCCCATTGCACCTTTCCTGGAGTTGAAGGAAGATGAACCTGGCTGTGGGGATTCTGGAAGACAGGAAGGAAAACCATTTAAACAAAATCTAATCCTTCCTTCCAGTTTTTTCTTGCCCCACTTTGGTCTATATATCCAAAATACTTCCTAGTTCAACCTCTAGTTGTTTTATGGCACCTATATCCTATGTGTGCCCCCCCACTATTTTTCTTTTAAGAAGCTCACTTAAGTTTGCTTAAAAATGGAAGTTTATCATCATTGGAAATAAGAAATCTGTCTCTTGCCAAATTTTTAAGGTTCCTGACAGACTAAATACAAAAAACAATATTCAGTAATCTTATGTGGATATTATTGCTTGCCAAGGTACTGATGCCAAGATAACTTCTTAAAAGGGATGGTTAGCAAGTATTTTTAGAGTGTTAAGGATACAGTCGTGCTGTAGACTAACTCTTTCTCTCCCTCTTTATCTCCCCCCTACCCTGCAGTGGTGGTGCTGAGGATGGATGGGACTTAGTACGTCCTGCATGCTAAGCAAGTGCTCTACCACTGAGCTATATCCCCAGCTCCAGAGACTTTATAAACCAAGCAAATGAGTTAAAAGAAATGACAAAGTAGAGCGGCATCTATGCTGGATGATTCAGTGTCATTTTGTGATACATCTGTGTGCACGTGTCCAGTAAAGATTGCATTAAACAACCAACTCTATTTTATTCTGTCTGGGTAGTGCCAGACTAACCAAACCCTGACCATCATTTGTGATCTGTGCCTTCTCATCGGGGTAATGGAGGGGAGAACAGTTGTAGGGTGAAGACCTGCTTGCCAGTCATCGGCCCATTTACCAGGAATCAAACTGCACATGACACTCCTCGTGGAGCCCTCACGGTGAGAGCAGAGGTGTGAGTCTTCGCCCTCCATCTAGGTGTAGAAGGAACACATCTGTAGGAAAAAGCACACAGCTGTGGGAAGCTCAATAAACTTCAAAACAGAGCCTGAGTAGTCAAATGGGGACTACTGGGTGTGTTCTGCATGGGGAAAAAAATCCCCAAGTTGTAGTCTTCGAATAATCTACTCTTCTGTAAGTGTGTTACTCTTTGGTAAGTGGTTTTGTTATTTAATGGTAAGAAAAATGCTGACAAGAGGCAGATTGTCAGTCAGAAAACAGCCCCTGGGAAGGGTGAGAATGAACTCCGTGCTTGTCGGTTTACAGTACGTGGTTGGTGAGAAGTTGGAGACAGGACATTCTGGAAACTGAGTGGGGGGGCAGAGGCGAGAAGGGGAAAGGCAAAGTAGGAAGCAGAGAAGGAGCCACCTTGGTGAGAGGGGCCCGGGACGACCTGTGAAAGCCTGTGGCTCCGTGATTTGGCATTGGCTGTATTGGTTTGTTTTAAACTGGGAACTACAAGGTCCAGACAGAGGGCGAGGAGCTTGGGTGGTTAGTGGTGGACACAGGAGCATCTGGAGAAGGTGAGAGTTGCTCTGAGTAGTGGCGGGTAGACCGGATCCTTACTCCTCTCTCCCTCTTTCCCTCTGCGACTTGGGCGTTGCTGCTGGAGCAACTTCAGCGTAGATGTTGGCCACTGAGTGTCTATGTGCTCAGGAAAGGCTCAGCCCCCGGAATATCTTCACTCACATCATTTTGTTTTCTTGGGTTTAGAGGGGAATCATGTGAGATAGCAGGGAAGGTGTGCCGAAAGGTTGGGGAAACTTTCTCCCTGATGAAATGAAAAGTAAAGGTGTAGGCAGCCATTCCTGCCTGTATCCCTCACTGTGAAGGTAGTTTGGTTGTAGACAGTCAAGTAGTTTTATTATAGGTAGAAATATTACAGGCAAGCAGACAGGGTTGGGCTCTTGAGAGAGTCAGTGGAAGAGATGAAAACATATTACAGCTGTGGCCAGAGGCACATCAGATGGAGAACAGACCTTAAGAGAAAGATGAGATGCCCAGGACTACACAATTCTGCAAGGGATGAGGTAAATGGTTACACCTGGTCTGATGAGGTCTAGATAGACATCAGTCATCTTGGTAGGTGACCAACACCCTCGCACCTATCAGCTTCCTGAAAAGTCCTTTGTTTTTTCTATGTACACTTGCTATGTAATCTGCTCCCCCATTGGATCACTACTCCCTAGTGACATCAAAGATGAGTTGGACCCAGGAATAACCTTATTGGTTAATCATAGCTTTAACCCATGTGTGTACCTATGTGGTTATGCTTTTAAAACTTCCCCTGAAAAGGGGGATCTTGGGCAATCTGTTCAAAACCTCTCTTGCCCCTCAGGAACTACATCTATCAAAAATATTTCTCACTCTTAACCTCTGTTGTTCCTTAGAATTCATCCTTTGATTTTGGGAAACACAAACTAGGCATGTCTAACATCTAGCAGGTTGGAAGTTACAGGATTTCCTCTATCACTTGGAGGTCTAATATTATTCCTGCAATGTCAGACAGGTCACTGTTGCCCTCTGACCAGAATGCTGTTACTCACACTCTTCCAAGGCTCATCATGCAGTGACTACAGCTCTGCTCGGCCCCACTTCCGTCACCCTAAGGGTGACCCAGCACTTGGATTCCATGAATTCCCATGGCATGGGGAATGCCATGGCATTCCCCCCCATACCAGTCTTCAGCAGAGTCACAACCTCCTCTCATCCATCTCCCTCAAAATCAGCTCTTGAATTACTAAGAAAAATCTGACTCACTGAAAGGAAGCCTTTTCTTTCCTCTGCGGAGTGATTTTCATTTCCTTACTAGGTAAGGAGTTCTGGGATCTGTCTTGATTTAAGTTGGAACTTGGGAAGAGTTTTCATTTCCTTGTGGCTGCACCTCACTTAGCTTCTGACCCCCAGGTCAGTACCAAGTAGATCTTCGCCCAGCCCTACTGCGACTGTCCCGGACCTTTGGTTCCCGCCACATGGCCCTAACAGTGCAGGCCAGGCAGCTGGAGAAGTGCCGACCTTAGGTGAGTCAAACCTTCCAGTTCTCCTCTTTCTCTTCTGTCCAATTGATCCAGGAGAAACAAAGGTTTATTTCACTGGCCCACATAGGCAGGACGTGGGAGCTTCGTTATTTTCTTTGAGTTGAATTTGCACTTTGAGTCCCTACTCTAAATAGTGACAGAAATGTACTCAAATAGCTTGGGATTCCTTGCCCTTTTCCTGGTTTATGTGTATGTTCTAGAGCAGTTACTAGTTACTAGGAGTCACTAGTTATTCCCGAGGCCAACCCATCTTCGATGTGGCTTGGGCATCTGCTCTGGCATCACCCCCCTGTGTGGGCCTCTGGTGTCTGCCCGTGCAGTCATCATGGTCTCCTGTCTGAATGTTCTGTCCATCTGGAGCACTGTTTTTCCCAAGCCAGCCACATCTGAGAACATAGACAGCTTTGTCTGAGACCATCCAAGGCTTCTCCCACGACCAGCATCATGCTGGTCAACGTTTAATGATCAGCTCTGGGGTTTTGAGTTGGAAGTGTGAGGAGAGACAAGTCCTGATTTGTGGCATTTCTACTTCACAGGAGGTGAACAGTTTCTGCACAGCCAGTTTCAAACTAATAATAGAACAATCAGCTCACAAAACTAGAAATTTATCAGTCAGCTCTCACCATCTCCCTCCAGAATACCACTGTGTGACACGTCTTGTGACTGATTTTCTGGAAATGAACTACTTTCAGTCATTACGCCCAGAGAAAATGACAAAAGTCACTTCACTGTGATACCCCAGAAGAGAATCTGGGACATTTCTATGGGCTCAGACTTGGCCCAATGGTCATTTCTGTAGGACTTCCCTTGATGTCTATGCTGCTTTTAATCACTGCTTCTCCTGGCATGGGAAGTATTTTTCTAGTTGTTGGACAGTTTGGAGTTAAAGGCAATGATTTCCATTAGTCGACTTCTCAGTCTTCAGTGAGTTCACTGCCAAAGGCCTTAGTTGTTACACTGGCTCTGTCCCCTCCTCTCTGTTGTCACCTTTCTCCCCTAAAACAATTAATGAAAATGCTTCCTTGGCTGAAGAGTGCAAGAGACCAAGAGGGAAAAGTGAATACAAAAGGAAAAATTCATTAATATTTTCCAAACATTATTCTGTTTCATAAATACAGTAATACTTTGCAGAATGCTGTGAGAAGTAAGTGAGAAAAATAAAGGGAATACCTGTGCCACAATGTGACATAAAGTATTCCATCGTAAGAATTGTCCTTCTCTTTCCCCTGTTACGTGGATATATATCAGCAAATCCCACTGGTTTCTGCAACACTGAGGCAAGGGTGGCTCTTGTGGCACTGGCTGCCCCGCCTGCCTTCCCGCCTCACCTTGAGAAGGTGGTGTGTCCCTGCTTTTTCATGCTTTTCCATTGGGAAGTCAGGAAGACAGACGAAGCACCCACTTTACATTTGCACATGGCAGAGATTAGCTGTGGAAGCCACAGAGTTAAGGTCAACACCATGAAAGGGTTAACCAGGTGGAAATTGAGACCCTGTGGCAGCTAGCTGTGGGCACTCTGGACTGTAAGGTGCACTAATAATGACTTTGCCCTGTTTGGCTATTTTATTTATTTATTTATTATTTATTTAATTTATTTATGAGACAGGGTCTTGCTTTGTAGTTCAGGCTGTCCCTGAGCTCACTATGTAGCCCGGGCAAGCCTCGAACTCAGCAGTCCTCCCGCCTCTGCCTCCCGAGTGCTGGGATGACAGGCGTGAGCCACCACGCCCAGCCCTGTTTGGCTATTTTAAAGGACTTGTCACCCTAAACTTTGTTTAGGGATTGGCTATATTTTTAACCCAGGAAGCAGAGTTTGGTGCACGTGTTGAGTGGTCCAAAAACAATTGTTGAACTAATTTTCTTGCCTTTCTGGTCTTACTATAGTTTCTCTCTATGGGAATTTACATGCCCAAGAAAAGGATGAAGGTGTGTTTCCTCAGCACTGCGGCGCTGACTCTGGCGCCTGCGTCTTATCAGTGTTCATCATCCCTACTGGGTTCAGTCCCTGTGCCCTTCTGAATAGGGCACACTGGTGGTTCTTCTTCTGGGAGAGGGAGTGGGAGGTCATAGTGCACCTGGGGGTTTTCAGGCTCCTGCCCCTCACGTGAGTTTCAGCTTCTGTTGACAAGGTTGGCTTTAGAAGTAGAAATCCTCCTTGGAAGCCAGAGCAGCAGGCTTTTGTTCCTCAGCCCAAACCCAGGAACAAGGGGCAGCTCACTGTGAGTCCAGCCCCCTGACCTTGAGGAGTCCAGCCCAGCTCTGACTTCGGTAAGGAGAACAAGGCAGAAGGAGCTGGAGACTGGTGGATGGCACCGAAGTCTGCCGCTTCGCACTGGCTTTGGATTACAGCGAGGACCAGCTGTCTGCAGCCCTGAGTAGGTCCTTGAGGAAGATAGCCTGGCCAGGCTCCAGCCTGCAAATCAGATCAAATGCGAGGCCAGGCTCTTGGGGAAATAATGAGAAGAACTCCTGCTACTAATTTTTTCCAAGAAAAGGTGAAATATCCCATGTTTGGAATGGGAGAAGGCAGTCTTATAAATCTTGCTGCAGGTTCCTTCTGAGCTCTGGGGCCCAATCTCCATGACTATGGGAGCGTAAAAATCATTCTTCAAAATGAACTGAACCATCTTTGTTTCTAGCTAGTCCCTGTTCATCATCTAGTCCTTCCCTGTTTAAACTAGCCTGGGAAGTGCTTCAGTAACTGGTTGATAGGGCAGGAAAGCAGAAAGAAGAATGTAAAAGCTTGAATGTTTGAAGATCCAAATCCAAGGCCGGGAGGGATGGTAACTGATTAGAAATCAGAAAAGTCTCCTTTCCCCAATCATCACTAGACAAAAATACCCTCAGATGGGAGAAGGAAAAAGAGAATCAAAGGCAGGATGCAGAGGTTAAACTCTGATGTGGGTCCTGAGAAGTTAGGCCTCCCAGGTAGAACAGGTTAGGGGACAGTCCAAGAGTATGGGTTTCCTGTGTCTTACACCTGCAGCCTGGGAGGTTGATAAGCTTTGTAGACCCCATCTCACATGGCAAAATAGATTAGAAATGGCTGCTTAGCATTTACTTTAGGCAGAAAATCCAAAAACAGCTTCATAAATTTCCTAAAGACTCCAGCAATGACAGACATCAGCTAAGGTGATTCTGAACCCTGGTAGAAAAGAGAGCTCGGGAATATTGAGATGGAGCCAGCTCCAGGGAGGCCACCGTTGGAGGCAGAGGGGACACGGTGCTGACCCTTCCTACGACTTTACATCCTGCAGTAGATGTTTTCCCTAGTAAAACAGAAGAGGAGACGTGGCTGCAGTTTATTGAGAAATCAAGACTAACACTTGCCTGTGGAGACTTCCCAGCCCTTTGATTTAGAGAAAGCAGGAAGAGAAGGTCATACCCAGCAACCTCTTCCTCTTCAGTGGGGTATAGTGTGATGTTCTAGGACGGTACTGTCCAAGACGGTAGTCACCAGACACAAGTGACCTTTCCTATACAAATGATCTAAATCAATTAAAAGTCTGTCCTCAGTCACAGTACTTATGGTGACACTAATTGGAGCCATATCTCAAGGGCTCAAAAGCTGCACATAGTCAGTGGCTGCCACACTGTACAGAGCAGTGTAGAGTATTTTCACCCTCACTGGAAGTTCTTTCTACTGGTCAGCGTTCAGCTTTGCCATGACTTCTGCTGAGAAAAGGACCACTTCCCCTTCTCCTTCTCTGTCCCTGACGCACATTCTCTGAGATTTCCTTGGACGTGACCTGCCCACTGGTGGTACCTTGCTGACACTTTTTAGTTTCTGTGCAGCTCTCACACCACCCCCATTTTTGATTCTTGACCCAGAGAACAAGGAAGACAGTGTCATGACTTCTTGTTGGGCAGCCAACAGGGCACATCCCTGCTCCCCCACCAGCTGCCCCAGAGGCTTGAATCACTTTATGATGTGGGTGTCTTGGGACTAACAGGGCATCCTATGGGCAATAGAGCTCAAGAAGGGAGCCAAGTGGCGGTTCTGTGTATGACATGAATGAGCGCGTGCTCCAGTTGTCCAAGCCCTACTGCAATAGGGAGTTTTCTATGAAAAAAGTAAAGAACTTTATCCATCCTCCAAATGTTTCCATCAGTCTCGTCAACTATTGTTCTTCCCAGATGAGAAAAGGAGAGGCTGGCGCCCTCTAGTGGATACAAGAGTCACAGAGGTGACAGAAGTTGCAGAGAGGTCCAGGTCTTTGCCCAAGTTTGAATATCTCTTTCCTTTTCTGGCAACTCCGATAGTTGTATTTCCGTTATAAACTGTTGTGGAGGACATAAAAACACCTAGGACAGTATCTGCTGACACATAATTGATTCTAAATAAATAACAGCTGCTATTTTTACTTAGCTGCCCTCTGGGATAATTTTCAGGGTAGAGCAGTGAGGGGGAGGAGAAATAGGACTGGTTCCCTGCACCACAGGTCCCTTGATCTTGCATCTGGCATCACGAGAAATTGCCCTCCTTGTGAAAAATGCCTCATACCTCAGGCTGCATCTGGCTTAGTCTGGTGGGTGTTGGAGCTTTTTCCGGGGAAGGTTGTAGCTTCCCGAGACCCAGGAGCAGTCCCTCCTGTACGGAGGACCTTGTGGATAAAGAAGGTCACGGCACTTTCTGAAAGAGTTGAAAACGGGAAGTGAGGGTGCAGTTGCTGAGAGCTTCTTCACAAAGTGCTGGCTGATATCCCTAGAGAACTCCATGGAGAACAGAGGATGGTTCCCCGGACTCTGAGCCATCAAGGTGAGGCGGCCTCTGTCCTAGCGAATGGTCTTAACACAGCATCATGGGATACAATGTTGAGAGCCATTCTACACAGATTTTGCGGAAAAAATCATTTCATATTAAAGCATGACAATAGTTGTCTAAGGCCCATTGTCGCCTTGCCCGAGAGCCAGCTGGGGTGTGCAGAGCATAGCTCCGTTTTGCCTCCATTCACAGTTGAGGCCTCAATGGTCCAGGATGCTGTGGTGCTCGAGGGCAAGATGACATCAGCTGAAGGCATCCTGCTTCCTTGAGAACCTTGTAGTGATTAAAAGAAGAGAAGGGGGAGGTTCACCTGGAGAGGGACAAGTTCCTCTCAGCTCACTTCATCCCACCTACTACTGTAGGCATGTTGTTCTTTCTGCCCTCATCAGCACGAGATTCGCCTAGAAACAGGGTTACCTCCGCCCTCAAGTCCCTGTACTCCCTCTGACTATTGCGTGCACCCAGTGCATGATGGCTGCTATGGAGTCTTGGTCGTTGCTCACTCTGAGGCACTGACCCTCATGACCCTCCCAGGCCCTCATATACTTGAAAATTTCACAAATCTGTTGTCATTTTTAGCTCTTGCCACCCCTCTTTCTAGGTGGTGAGAGGTTGATTGGCCTTTGATTGGAAAAGACTGTTGACCTGGATGCTCATGAAGTGGCCCATTCTGCAGTTTGGGCCGGATCGGTTCAGAAGAGCTAAATAATCTGGATTAATTCAGTGTCTGGGAGACTACAGAGTTTTTTGAAAGGGTAGACAAGAAGTGGGTCAAAAAGTAGGATTCAGTGCTGCAGCCGGAAATGGTTCTTAACCTGTAGTCAAGTTCTTGTCCCTGATGGCTCAGGTGGCTGAATGTCCCAGTCACTGTGGAGTCTACATCCCTAGGTCTGAGCTAAGAGATCACAGAGGTCCAGAGACTGTCACAGTCTTTACTGACACAAGGGGTCTTGCTCTGGACGATGGACTGAGAAGTGGTCAGTGTCCACCTCTCCCTTGAGGACACTAAATATAACAGGACTCCTGGGATCCATGCAGTCTAACCTACCGACTTGACGATGAAATATTTATAGTCACAAACAGGCCCTGAGATCTGGTTCTATACCAACTCTGCAGGCCTCTCAGGCAAATAATTGTTTCCTGCCTCCCCTGCAAACTCGGGGGTAGTGGGGGAGAGAAGAAACAAACCTTGAAGGGAAGTTTATCCAGCTTTGAACTCTCGTCATCTAAAAATTCCACTTACAAGTCAATGGACCTTGGGTAAGCTGCTGAACTCTGGGTACTCCAGCCCTTTCTTTTCTATGTTGTTAAACCAAGAGAAATTATAATTGACTATAGAAAACTCTAGGAGCTTTCTTTCTAAATGTAAAGAGTTCTCAGTCTAGGATTTTTTTTTCCCAAATTAGATCAAAGGGAGATGGACAAAACCAAATTATATTCTGTTATGTTTCACATGTCTTAGTGGAGAGCTGGTCAGTCACAGAAGAGGTGTGCAATTGCACGTTTCTCTTGGGGATCAGCACTTCTTCCAGCCATGTGATTTGGTTTATTGGGCCATTGAGTAAAGAAATCCATTTATTGTAATTGTTGAATATAATTTCACACATATGAGGCTATCTTAAATACTGTGAAAGAATTTGAAATGAGGGACAGAGATATTGTCTATAATGAATGTACCTCAATGTGAGAAATACATGCATGATTGAGAGCAGAGCAGCCACGAGAGGGGAGGGTTTGAGAGCTAGTGGGAGCCCATCGCTTCGCTGAATGGTTGGGGAGTGTGTGTCCATCGCAGTGGACTGTCCATCGCCTCAGTTGGTTGGTGCCTTGGGACTTCTCCAGTCCAGCTTCTGCCCATGGAGCCCCGATGGTGAATTTAAAAATTCCTGGAGAGTCTTAGTATTGTGAAGATAATTGGGGCGGGTCAGACATCATGGGCAACTCTCATGTGAGCAAGGTATTGAGCCACTGGTAAAACAGTCCGGCTTAAGCAGCTCATCCTTGAGTGCACCACGGTCGCCTACATCACAGTCTCCCCTTATGTGTCCTTTCACTCTCCAAGGTTTCAAGGATTTACTGTCAGTCAAACAGATAGAAAACATTAAGTGGCAAACTCCAGATAGAAATAATCACAAGTTTTACCTTGTACACCAATGCGATGAGATCTCAGTCCATCCTTATATCTGTGGAAAATCATCCCTTGTCCAAGACATCCATGCTGTATATGCAATGTGCCCATCAGTCATTTGCAGCCATCTCTGTGAACAGGCTGACTGTCATAGTATTGCAGTACTTACTGTTTTAACAATGGCCCCAAAGCTCAAGAACACTGATAGCAATTTAACTATGCCAAATAGAAGCTATATGGTGCTTTTGTTAAGTGAAAACATTTATTACAAATATATATGTATAATCTTTTAGTGGCAAGTATGCTTTGCAGTTTCAGGCATCCACAGGGAGGTCTTGGGATATATCCTGCAAGGCCAAGAGGGTCCTTCTGCATGTTCACCGCCTACTGAAGGATGGGTAGGATTTCAGTGAGATGTGGCGGTGGGGTTCTAACAGTGACATCGTGTAGAAGGAAAAGAAGCTATGCATATAAAGAAATCCATTTATTGTAATTGGTGCACTCAGCCATATTCTGTGCAGGCCATGAGGAAAAGATTGAGGGTAGTCTGAAAATAAGCCTCTGCCCATCAAGAGTTCTGAAAAACTCAAATCATGCCGCGTTATGGTAGCCTTTCTCTCCATACCCACCACTCCTCTAGTTAGGTGGATGCTGAGAAATTCAATTTCTGGATTACCTTGCATGAGCATTTAAAATTTAACAGACAGCATCAAATATTCTTCTGGAATGATTGTTCCAGTTTACACTCCAGCAATTCCCATGTGCCCTGGAAGATGTTATCCTATCTACCTTGATAGATGAAAGGTGGTTTTTTTTTTAAAACCCTTTTTATTTCATTGATTATTACCAGGTTTTCATATTTCACATGAGAGGACATCTATGGGTTCTTTATGTAAACCATCTCTTCCAATTATTTGACCTGTTTCCTATTAGATTTACAGAGACAAAGAGAGAAATAGCAGACCCTGAAGTTGCCAAACATAGTACCTCTAGTTTTTCTTGTTGATATGTAGGCATTCTTCTTATTTTCTGACAATACTTGTTTATAGATATTTGAAATATTCTCACCTGCTTTGATTTTACATATGCCGTTTTAGATTGTACAGATATTTTAACTTCAAAATAGTTCAATCTAGCTATTCTCTTATTTAGGATTTTTGTACTTTGGATCTCTTTAAAATTTTTTTTTATTTTTATTGGTACATTGTATATACACATCATGATCACAGTCAATATTGGGAATTTGTACCAGTGAATGACACAATTTAATTCTCATTTTTTTCTGTTCCCCTACCCAGCCCACAACCCCCTACCCCCTACCCCCTAAATATGTAAGTTTTGTTTCCCTTTTTTTTTTAAATTACCATCACATTTTTTCTTTACCTCTCATTATTTTGGGTCTTTCTTTTAAACCAAATTTCCAAATCATGAATGTACTGTTTCTCCCAAGCCTTTATAGTTTTAAAAACATTTTAACTTCTGTAAACCACAGTTATGTTTTTCATTGATGAATGGATAATGAATTAAACATGTTTCCATATTCTGTCTTCAAACCATTAGATGAATGCTCTAGTGTTTTATTAGTAATTTGAAATGCTTCTCTTTAGTTAATGCATTTTAAGCCCCACAATTACAAATATACGTGTCTGTTTACAGGTGCTACTCTTCTCTTTGCCTGGTCCCCGTGTGAAGGCTCCACCTTGGTAAGTTCTAGAGCTCTGGGACTGTGCTAATTTTGAGAAGGTCATGCCTTATTCATCGCCCTCCTTTATTCTCCTCTCAGAATTACCATGGCCACGTTTGAGTTCTTGTCTTTGAATTTTGCAGCCAGTTTGTAAATTTCAGTAGAAACAGTTGTTGAGATTTTCTTGAGGACCGTGTTGGAATTGTAGTTTCATTTGGGAAGAAATCGCATTTTACCAGTGTTTGGTCATCTATTCTAGGAATATAATGATAGACTTTATTTTTCAAGTCAGTGCTTCTGCCTTTGAGGATAGTTTTTATCTTTTTTAAAGTAAATAAAACACATTTCTGTTGTTTTTCCAGGCATTTTAGTAGGTTACATGTGTATTATAAATGATACCTAATTACTATTGTGAATGTGACTGAATATGAAATCATAAGGCCTTTGTAAATGAACTGGGCTAGGTATGGTTATTATGTAGCTGTGAGTTTGTCTTGTTATTTTTGTTTGTTTTAGAAATTTGAAAGCTCAGCAAGCAAAAATTTATAACCATCTGTACTCTGGCAACAGAAATGGATCTATACTCTCTGTGCCTCAGATAGGACATGTAACTTTGTGCAAATAAGAGCTTAACCATAAATATGAGTCTACATAGGCTGAGGAGTGGGAGATTTCAACTTACCACATTATTAATTTATGCACACAACTACCCAAGGTCTAATAACCAAGATTAGTTTATATTCATCTCTTGAAAAAAAGACTTTTATTTTTAAAGGTGGAGGAAAGTACATAAGAATCCTGTCCAATGAAGTCTTAGTTTCAGATATTTAGAATGATTATGAAACAGTCTTCCAAAATGCTTAAGTTGGTAGCAATCTGGCATACTTTATCTTTGGTCTAATGGGATTAGATGAGTGAAGAATGTGGTTTGCCCTAATGGTACAATTCAGTGAAGCGTGAAAATCATGCAGCTAACCATGGTCTACGTTCGAAGGACATTTAAAATATGCAGTGGATATTAAATGCACCTATTTTTACTTCTACAGTAGCTTTGGATAGAAACCTCTTTTTCATGTGGAAAATGTAGAAGTGATTGAAATGTCCCTAACAGCCTGGGGTCCTTTCTGGCAGCCATCTTGGGACAGAGTTTTATTTCCTTCTCTTTGTGACGGAGCCAGGTGAGTGCTACTAGGAAGGACACTGTCCTCTTTGGGATTTTTCTGGTGGTAAAATAAAGTTTGATGGCTTTCTTATCTCTGCCTCACAGAAGTATTTCAAGCACCTAGGAAGTGTGCCCTGTAGACTGCCACCAACCTCATAGATGATGAGCTGCATAAAAATTCATGTAACTTACAGAGACCAATTATGTGGAGGCGTTTGGAGTGATAAACAGTAGGTACAGATTTAAAACTAAAATTTCAGACCCATATTCATGTCTTTAAGAACAAATAGTTTGGAAACTTCCCCAAAGGAAAACTTCTTTATCAGTTAGGGTTCATAAACTTTGACCCACTAGTCATTATTATGTCATGAATTCATCAGAAATTGATGGAGAGTTTCTAAACTTTGTGAGCTCTTTTGATCCAAATCTTCATGTCACCATTCTTGGAGAGTGTAAGGGAAGAAAATTATTTAAATTTGTGGTGTGGTGACTGCATCTATCATAAGCATGGCATGCTGTTTAAAATAGAATTCTCAAACCAGGAAATGTTTGACCAAAATAAGATTATCGCTGAATTGTTTTAAGGACAAAATACCATGGATTTTATGTATCTATTTTTACATAACTATCAAGAGGATTTGTGGCTGCTTGTGTGGTTTATAAAAACCATCATAGTCCTAGCTTTTCAGAGGTACATGGTGTTTATAAGGATTTGATATGTGCTGATTTTAGAGGAAAGAATTAACACATGATTTGAATTCAGAGTATAAGCTTTAAAAATATGATCCAGCTTGAAGAAGCATTTCTGAAATACCTCTGAGGAATAAATTTCTTTTATTAATCCAATCAGCCATTGGATGTCATTCTTCCAATTTAATTATGTTTATCTGCCAATGGGTGACTCTGCTTCTTATGCATGTAATTTCAGTGGGTGCAACTGGTGATAGCAAATAATTGTCCTCAGGGAGATAATTGCTGTTATAATTATTTACCCGTGCAAGTTAGCTGTGTTAAAATTGGACTGTCAGATGGTTTGGAAATATGAGGGAGAATGTTTTCCTATGTATTCAAGTGAGAGAGTTCTTTGATTTCTTGGACACTCTCTAGGTGTCAGGCATAGTGCTAACAGCTCTCAGGATATTATCCCATGGACACTGCACACGCTTTCTACAGAGTGACCGTGATGACCCTGGCCCTACTGATGAGCACACGGTGGCCCGTGGCAGAGGAACTGTGACTCAAACCCATGCCAACAGGCTGGCAGGAAACGAGTCCCGTTGGAAGGCTGCTGCAAGGATAACATGGGGACAGAGCTTGGTAAAGAATCCATTGTGGTGCTTAGTACATTGCTATCATTATCCTGGAATGTTTTCCTTCCACAGTCACAGCCCCACCTCCTCTGAGACACCTGTCCCTCTAGACGGAGCATCATGGGAGATGAGTCTTTTGCACGTTCCACCTCCAGGAGAGTGCCCGTCTTCCATTCAAGCTCTCAGAGCATCTCTCCTCTCCGAATTCCCATTGCTCTCACATCCCTGCTACTTAACAGAACACTTGAATGTACAGGCCTCTTAAAAAGGTGGAAGCTCATTTTTCCTCCGTCTAGATTGTAAGTTTATTGGGTACAGTCTCCTTGCCTCTCTTGGTAGGACCTCAGAGGGTGCGCAGGGCTCCGTGCCAGGTCCTGCATCATGACTCTGTGATGAAGTGTGAAACCGATGTAAAGTTGATGACCTGAAGGCTAGGAGGTAGCCGGGGATTCAGGTACAAGCTGGTTGTTCATGAAATGAAACGCAGACACTTTGAGATGGTGGCATCTTTGGTCATTGCCATCTGTTGGATGGCCAGCCTTCCTCTTTTGATGATACCGGTATGGACTGAAAGTCTTCTGAATGTTTTCTTCTCCATAAAAATAGGCACTATAGTGTCCTCCATCCCCAAACAGAAAGGGCTGGAGAAGGGAGTGAGAGGTCACCTTTTGAGGTGAGAAGAGTGATGTTAATGAAGAGAGGCATTGGAAGCTTTCCCTTTATTCAAGGGAAGGGGTCTCCAGAGCCATTGCATCTAAAGTTTGGGGTTGTACACATTGGTAAAATGTCCCTCCTGCTCTCAGACTTGCCGAATTGTCCAGTCACCATCAGGGTGGGATGGTGTGTCCTGTGGGGTAAACTGGAGAGAGGGATCACGGAGGAGGGGGGCAAATACAGCCCTGGAAAAGGAGCAGCCTTCACACAGAGGCGGAAATGGCTCTGCTCAGTCTTCTTGCTAAGAGTGCAGGCAAGCAGGGAAGATGAGGACGGGGCTGGGTTTTCTGGGGGCTAACCTGGTACAGGGAAGTGGCACTCACTACGGGGAAAAGGAGCCCCGGGCTGGCAGTTCAGAGGCTGCTGGGTTGCTCTGGAGTTGTCTCTCAGAGCAAGCTAAGAGAGCTCCTTGGGCTTGAGTCCCTCTTCAGCGAGGCCAGCTGGGACTCATCTGTTCCACATCGGTGCTGTTTTGAAGAGGTGAGATCAGTAGCACTGGGCAGGGAGGGCAGCCCGCTTGGCTATAGGAAGTCTGCCAAGGAAGCCTTGCTCCTCTCTTGGCTTCCATGCCTCCATGTGGAGCCACATTTGAATGGGGAGAAAAGGAAAAAGGTGGGAGAGAGCACCCTCCACCCCAGGTTCCAGCAGCCATGGAACTGGCCTGCTCTCGTGGGCCTGCACGGAATGTGAGGCTGAAGTTCTCAATGATCAGAACTGAATCTTCATACGTGAGGCTGAGCTAGTAATGACTAAATAATTGAGGAATTGACTGAGGAAGGTATAGAGGGCAAAGCTCTTCAGCAGGTGAGCACTGCGGCAGCACATACTGGTAACCTGAAGCTATTTTGCATTCATATGGCCAAGGGGGAGACTTTTCCATGAGACTCATCCTCCTTCAGCCCTACAGGGATGTTCATTTGGGCTGAACATGAACATGCTGGGTTGCTCATGTGAAAATTATCGAGGCATCTCTGCCAGGTAGGCTGCCCTCTTTCCATGCCACAGCCACCTAGAGACAAGGCTCCGAGTAGGACGTGACTTGCTAATGTGGCAAGGTGTCAGCAAACCTGCTCTTCCAGTGCCTTGCAGCTCTGGTACTATGGAGCGCTTCCTGTGCGCACAGTTCTGTCCACACTAACTACACCTTAAAGTATGACCTGTGTGCATCTCAAACGCAGAGTGAAGTGAGCCATCTTCCTCCAGATCATATTCTCAGGAGCATCAGACCCCATGAAGTAGAGGATGCAGCCGACTCAGAGTGAGGGTCTCCAAACATTCAGTGTCCCCTCCTCTCCCCAGCGCTGGACTTTGTTCTGTACCTCTTTCCCCCAGTAGCTGCCTGGGTTGTGTTCTTCAAGACTGATCCAAATGATACCAAGAAAATGCCTTGTGATTGTCATGATCCATTCCCAGGCATGTTTGTGATGGAAGTAAACACTTATCTCTGAAGTCCTACTTTGTGAGAATGTCTCCTTCCAAAGTTTTATATTGCAATGTCCAGTCATTGGCTTAAAACTTGACAAGCTAGGTAATGATGATTTCAGAAACAATACGAAGAAGTGTGTTTCCTTTGGGCTGTTTTTATCCTCTTAGAAACTTCTCTGGAGCATTGATTTTTGACTAGGAAAGTAGAGCTGGCTCCACGTGGAGTAATTCCCTAAACTCAAAGGGTAGGATCAGGGCAAGTTAACCATCTGAGGTCAGAAAGGAGCTGGCTGGGAAGCAGAGGGTTATAAAGTTGGTGGCAGAGGGTTTTCACCTTTAGTTCATTATAAAGACCTTCTCGGTTGTCCCTGTGTGCGATGGTGAAATTCTTACTGACATGTAACACAGAAAAGCCTCATTGGAAAATGTGTCCTATGCGGAGGAGTCTGGGATTTCTGACCTACAGAGTTCCAGTTTTCAGAGCTGTTCTGTGTTGCTGGTCAAAGGAGTCCCCAGCTCCTTTGAAGAAATAATATGATCTTGCCATTTTGCCTTTGTATTCTAAGTTATTATATTTCTCTCCTTAATTTTCTTATGAGGATCAAGGCAAGTGAGATTCTTGAAGATCTAGAATGACCTCCCTTGGGGATTCCATAGATAGCACAACCAGAAATACAGTAGTACCTTGGTTCACAAAATTATTTCCACGATTCTGATCACAAACTGAATTGGACGAGAACTGAACAGAATTCAATGGTTAGGTTCAGTGTTGACCTGTGGAGAAATTTGATTCGGTTCTCATCCAGTTTGGCTTGTAACCCGAACCATGGAAAGAATTAAGTTTGTGAACCGAAGTAACATTGTACTAGGACTCATGAAGGTTAAGACACTGTCTAACAAGCCATTCCACCCTGTATATTAGCATATATGTCTCCTAAGTGTTAGAGGCAGTTCCGTAGCAGTAGTTCAAGTTAAAAAAAAAAGGCTTTGAAAAAGTAGGTATGTTCTGAATCCATACTGAGGGTCACAGAAAGAGCCTGTGTTGCATCTGGTTGAAGGAAATACTCGACTACATGACTAACTCTTTCACAGACTGGGGAAGAATTAAGTTGGATTTTCCAATCTGGACCAAGATGGGTGAATGCGTGTTTGGTGCAAGACCCCAGTGGCCCTTGGCAGCTGACAGGACATCGGCAAGAGGGAGCTTCTGGGTTCTCATCTAAGTCATCTGTTCTCTTGATGTTGGCTGAACGACCCAGGCAAACAAACCACTAGGGGACTGTTAAACGTCAAAACATGAATCTCTCGACTCCAAAGAAGAAATAATATATTTTTAAGATCTTGACATTAAATGGAGGCAGGGTGAGTTTTCCATAATTTGATCACTTTTTTTCTGAGGGAGAAAAGTAGTGAAGGAAAAGAACTGGACTGTAGATCAAAGCGAAGGTGGAATGTAGGACTAGCACACGGGTGCCTTGAGCAGTTGTCCTTCTTTTCTTCCCTCTTCTGTCTCCATCTGAATTTCCAGTGCAGATGCAGATGAAGTTCAGTTCCTGAGAGGAACCACCAGTCACCTTTTCAGCTGCTCCAGCATCTTTCACCTCAGGACTCAGATTGTTGAAATTGCATTTTTCTTGGGATTTTTATGCCAGAGAGAATAAATCATGTTGTTTTGCAAAAAATAAAGTCACATAAATAACCAGGGTTGGGCTAAAAAGGAGTCCTTAGTGGCCTAAACAGGCTGGTGTCGAGGCCAGGTACACTCTTTCTTGACCACTCCAAGCCCCAGACTGAAAAGACAACACCCAGCAGGGATGATTGCAATCTTCAAGGAATACCGACTGGGGATGAGCTTTGGTTTGCAGTGAGCTCAGCTGCAAACTCTGACTGGGCGCACACAGCAGGTAAGATCCAGGGTGGAAGGTGCAGGAAGAAAGCGGGTCAGTTACCAGAGCGGGCCCCGTCAACTGAGTGGAGAGATCCTACATCCTTTGCCCACAGCATAAAGCACAGACAGGAAATGATAGCACTTGTGCCCAGCACTCATCTCTAGCTGCAGTCATGCACTGGGGTCTCTAAGGTGCAAGTCGGGGCAGTGATCTACCTGGCCAACGTGCCCAGGTGAGGTCGGCGTCCACTTAGTCAAGTAATAAGGGTGTGGAGGTGAAGCCACCAATCAGAAGGAGGCCTGACAAGGGAAGGCTGCCTGAGCTGTGTCCATGGTGTCCGGTGGGTGGGCCTGGTGCCACAGGGGTCGCTGAGGGCTGGGACCCAAGCTGCTGGGTTGTCTGTTCACTTGAATCTTGAGCAGCCTCAAGTGGTACGTGGTATGACATGATGTCATGCACCACTCTAGACAGTCCTGAAGCAAAGCCAATCTTTGCCCTCCTGGGGTTTGCAGACAGTGGGAGAATCACAGAGGAACAGATAGCACCAGTGCTGAACCACTGGGCATCGGTAGGAGCTGCTTCAGTGCTATGGAGCACCTAATTCCAGGCAGAGGTCCAGGAGGCAGTGAACAACCAGGTTTGTGCCGAGCACTGTGCTTGGTGCCTTTACATTCAGTCTTGTCTGTCTTACTATAGTTGTATAAAGCACACAGTAGAAGTCCCATTTTATAGATAATGAAACTGAGGCTCAGAGAAGTCAGATATCTTGATTAACGTCACACTAGCAGCGAGTGCTGGGGGGAGGATTTGGACTCGGGTCCATGCTGACTCCATAGTCTTTTCTTTTGAACATCTCAAAGCCCACGAATATAGAACAAATATCCCAGAACCACTTTCCTCTTGGGATCATTTTACCCCCAAAACACATGAGAGAAAGGTGACAGAGGTAACAGCATGAGACAGAGGAAGAATTAAAATAGTGCTTTTAATATAATTTTTAGCAATGTACAGTATGTACTTTACATCACATAGTTCTAAACTGCTCATCTGGAAAATATAAGCTGCAAAAATACAGAATACCACACTCAAAAACTATTGAGTATGTGCTTTTGCCTCCTCTACTCTGAAATGGGGTGATTTTGACCCCTTCTAGTAAAATCTAGCTTTGGCTGATTTCTTTGGAGCTGTTGGAGCCCTCGGTCCGAGAACCATTCCTGAGAGGGGTCTTCAGGTCTTGGCAGCGAGCCATCCCTACGGAAGACAGAGGAGGGGTGGGCGGGAGGGAACGCACACGAGGTCAAGCTTGCGACCCAGCAACGCCTACTTCCGAGGGCTCCTGCAGGAATCTCAACCCTATGTCACCTCGTTGGTCCTTGTCACAGGCCAGCATTTGGGGCCTCAAAGGAAGCACACAGGGGTACTCCGCCCGGGGACCCTTGGGCTCTTAGGCAGG
The DNA here is from genome assembly GCA_004025085.1 of Thryonomys swinderianus. Taxonomy (NCBI): domain Eukaryota; kingdom Metazoa; phylum Chordata; class Mammalia; order Rodentia; family Thryonomyidae; genus Thryonomys; species Thryonomys swinderianus. The sequence goes on from PVIC010000422.1 coordinate 86,780, forward strand.
GCAGAGCACGCTAAGTCAGGCCTGCGAGGTCTGTGTGGTGGTGGGCTGCTCTCTGCAGGAGGAGGAGGAGGGCAGCCCTCAGCTTCTCACAAAGGAGTCTTCCGAAGGTGAATGTGACTCGGGGCAGGTTTTCTCAGTCTCAATGTCTTGGTACTCTGTGCCTAAAGGGGAGGAGGGAAGAAGAGCCAAGAGGAAAAAGAGATTGGTCTTTTCTGTGTATCCTACCTTTTTTAGGCTTATATCCTAGCAGCATGGATTTGACGGAGAAGAGCAGGAAGCAGAAGCAATAAAGCACTGGTTTTTACTCCATGGAGCCCCAAAGGGACCCCAGACTCCAAGCCCAAAGCCCATGCTGAAGGCCGTATCTTTCTGAGGATACTTATCTATAGGTCCATACCAACACCCAGGTAGAGGTTTCTTTCATGGGGTGAGTAAGATGTATTCTAATTGTTAGCCCAATTTCATCTTATCTAAGTCCCTTCAGACAGACTGTGCCCTGGGATTCTAAGAGTCACTTTCAGTCTCTGTTTACTATGAATCCGAGTCCCGGGGGAAACGAAACCACTTGACATGATCAGGTCATGCCTTCTCCAGCAGCCTAGACCAGTCTGTCATCAGCCACAGAAAGTCACCCTGTGCTGAAAGTTTCCTCCGTGGAGCAGGTTTTAAAGCTGATGCCACACATCCAAAATAGATGTTGTGGCTTCATTGTATTAAAAATGAGAACTCATCCCTGTGACGATCTGTAAGCATGCAGTTCTCTTTGACTGTGACAGGTAGCTTTCCTGTTCAGTGATAGGAACAGTGGGCCCATTAAAGCTCCCTGTGCATGTATTTGTCCTCTTTAGACTTTGACATGGAGGTACAAAAGGTGACAGTTTGGAACCGTCACTTCCTTATTCTGTACATTGAAGTTGAGACTTCTCTTACAGAGGAAGAAGCCCACGGGTAGTTTGGAGCTTCCTTCCTCAGTCTTGAAAAGGCTCCAGTTCTTACAGCCTTGGGGCTTCTCCTAGGCACCTTTGGTGGGGAGATGTGGACAGTGGGACAAATGGGAGATCTGGGGTTAGTTCTTGCTCGGTAGAATGAGTAAGACAGAGGATGATGTTTGGCTTTGAAACTTCTGCTGACGTGGCTAAGGTCGAAGAAGGAAGGAGTGTTTTTAACAGTCTGGACTGTTTAATTATTAAAATGAAACATGGTTTTTGCCAGTTTAGATTTCTGTACCTGTAGGCAGAATCTTCCAGAGTTCTCACCTCCAGCTCTTGGCTCATTTTTCTAGAGAACTATAGATTCCTGCAGAGGGTCCCAATGGTACATGTTCTGCTGGCTTTGTAAGAAGCCACATCCAGGTTCCCACATCGGTGGTTGTATAATGTACTGGAAAGAGCTTGGTTCAGGAATCAGACAGACATTGAAATAGCTCCTGGTGATCTTTCTAACTAGCTGTGTGACTTACAAAGTTCCTATTTGCTGAGGTTTGGTTTCCTGATGGGTAAGATGTTAAAAAAAAAATGATACTTACCTCACAGGGCAGGTGTGCAAAGGCTGCTGGGAGCAAAACATTCATGACACTTGGCACATGGGTGTCAGGCTGCCAATAAACATGAGCTCTCAGACCCTACCCACCTTTAAGGTGCTGGATTAGAGTAAAAGTTATGTTTTAGTTGGCTTCCTCTTTTAGTGAAACTTTCAATACTGCAGGTTCCGGTTCATTTTATGGACTTAGACTCTAAATCAAACAGTCTTGACAAATGTATCTCCATGAGTGCCATCTTCTATGGTTAGTATGTATTTAAGGACAACATTAATGAAAAGATAAAAATCTCACCATGCCAAAATTTGCTGTGTTCCATTTACTCAGAGTGAAGGAACATAATCATTTTTACCTTAAAGGAAAAAGAATCTAAGTTTATGGTTATCATCAACTCTTGATTGTTGACTTGAGACATTACCACCAAAATCAAAATGTTGAGATCCTGTGTTCATAAAAACCTAGGATCTAGGAATAGAGTAGGACATACCCAACTGGGGAGCAATTTTCATGTGTTTGAACCCCTGAGTCAGGGCCAGCTTCGGAGGTGGTTGCGGATGCCAATGCTGGTGCCTGTAGTAGCATCAGGCAGGAGCAATGTGAGCGGGGTCTCCCTGGTGCTGATGACCAGGCCAAGGAGGCCACCAGGGCAGCCCGAGGTTTTGAAAGTACATTGAACAACGTGACAGTATGGAAAACCTCCTGTTTGTGCATCTCTTCTGTCCATGTCTGGTAGAACACCTCATATAAACGGACCGCTGGGATCAGACTTTAAGACCAGGAAAAATACAGAAAGAGAAGATAACCCCAGTGTCCTGTCTGTTCCATCTGGAGGCACATGAGAGTGTGCTCTTACTCAGTTTGGTGAGAGATTTCCTGTGGGCAGGGAGGGAACACCAGTGTGGTAAAGGATATGGGTTTTGCAGTGACAGACCCAAGTTAAGGTCCTAGTTCTGCTGTGACTGGCAGCCTTTCAAGTCCCATTTTCCTCCCTTGTAAGATGAGGCTATTAACAGTTCCTACTTCATAGGGTTATTGTTGAGATTAAAGGAACTAATCCATGTAACAAGCTAGTCCAGCAGCTAATGCAGAGTAAGTTACATGATAAACATTAAGGGATGACTATGATTAGCTTTTATTAGTGCTTAGGATTATTCTACCTGGCAGACCTGTGAGCTTTAGCATGCCACAGTTCTGTTTTGGAGGGAAAGAAGGAACAGGTTGAAAATTCTATTCTAGTTTCTGGATTCATTCTTCATTTTCTGCACTTATCCCTTATGTATCTGCTGCCATCACTTAAGAAAAAGAGTGATGGGCCGGAGGGTTAGCTCAGTGGTTCCGGCGCCTGCCTCGGAAGCGCAAGGTCCTGAGTTTGATCCCCGGTAACCACGTATAATGCTGGGTGTGGAGACATGCCCACCAACAATCAACACCGCATACCACAATGCCGGGTGTGGTGGCTCACGCCTGTAATCCCAGCACTCAGGAGGCAGAGACAGGAGGATTGCTGAGTTTGCGGCGGCTTGCCTGGGCACCATAGTGAGCTCAGGGCCAGCCTGAACTACAAAGCGAGACTCTGTCTCAAAAAGCAAAAAAAAAAAAAAAAAAAAAGAAAAAGAGTGATTCTGGGAACTGCTGAGTGTTGGAATTGGGAGGCACTGCGGACTTTCTAGTTAGTGCAAATTCTCCACTGCACACTGGAGTAAAATAAGGTTGCCTTCAACTATAAAACCAGACCACAAAGAGGGCACTTACCTGATTTTTAGAAATGAATGAGCTATCTGAGTCTCATGGTCAAGAATGTCTTCCTCCAAGACTCTTGTGACACGTGACTCAGCACTGTGGGGTTTCAGGGGCTGGGATCTGCCCTACCTTTGCCGAACTAGTGCCAACCTACCCCAAACATGGTGGCGCTGCAGGCCTCAGTCCCGAACAGAAGTCGGTATCATTACCTTCCCTCTAGCTGCTGCTTTATGAGTAAGCTTTACTGGATCCAAGCCCATTCATTTGTTTACTCCCTGTCTAGGGCTAATCTTAGTCTATACATTCCTGGCCCCTGATGAAAACAGGGTGTCTATCTGCACCTCCATCTTCCTCTTCCCTAAAGCAGAGGTCCACTGTGCTTTGCTTTCTAGACTACATTCTTCCTGAGGTAGTCTTGATCCTTGGCACCAGCGTGAATAAGTCCTCACACCTGACAGACCTGAGCTCTTCATATCTCACTGCCTTTGAACTGTGAGCTCTTGGAGGGCAGCACTCTTTTCCTCTTTTATGGAAGCTTCCCTACCTTAAGTAAAGGACTGGATGAACAAATACACGTGAAGAATTCATCAGGTGTATCTAATGCACCACCTCAAATGAAATCAATGCTGCAGAAAGACTAAATGTGTTACTGTCTGATACTCTCTGAGAAAGCAGAGTTCTTTCTTGTCCCTGACTCTGAGCAGTCACAGATTCCTGAGGTACAGGGCTACCTTTGTTTTTTGGAATTTCCCACAGTAGTTTTTTTTTATTTGCCAATGTTGTCCCTGGCATGCTGACCTAGCACCCTCGGATGCCCAGATTTCTTACAGAGCATGAAAGGGGAAGCGGGGTCAGTTACATCCATTTTGTTGGCCATAGGCCCTAGAAGAGGCATCTGAACAAAATGTTTTCCCTGAATATGTCGCCAGGGAGAGGCTCTTACAGTCTGTTCTTGGTTAACCATCATTCTAGGGACCTGGGGTCCACAGGCTGTCATTTGGGGAGGGGGGGTAGTTGCTCTGAGAGGTGGCATTTAGAGTGAGTTAGGCTAGATGGGTTGTTACCAAAGAAGAGAGACTAGAAGGGTATATTTGGAACCCAAATGAATTGCCTGAGCTAAATTTAGCTTCATTAACATCCCCTTTTGGAAAACCTTTGTCTCTTGGGTATCTGACCTGGATTCTAACCTAATGGGTAAAGAAGGGAAACAGATCATGGTAGAGGGGACCCCAGTGAGTGTGTGGGGGAGAGTCCTGAGACACAGTCATGCTGCTACCCTTTGCAACTTTCCTCTGGCTTCCAGCCAGGTAGCTCGTTCTCCAGAATCAGCAACAAAATCAGGTACAGCAAAAGGTAGCAAGTGATAGCTATCTGCTGGACAGAAAAACTATTTGTCTGGGTTTCTTTGCTCATCTGAAACCACTAGCCATAGAATACAGCAAATGGAAACAGTATCTTGTCTTGTCCTGCTCCTCTGGTTGACAGTAGGATTAGCTGTGTTGGTTTCTACACTTTGAACTTTATTGCTGAACACTGTGGAATGGTACTTCCAGGATTCCCATAACGTGCTTAGAAACAATCACAGACCTGGCTGGCTGGAAGAAACTATACGTCTCAGGACCTGAGGCAGCAGGCAACAAGACAGAGGGACAAGACACAGGCAGCTACAGCTACTCCTCAGCGTTTTCTCTGAATCCACACTGAGTCTTCTGTTTTATGTGTTTCTCAGTGAAGGGCCTCCCCTAGAAGGAGCCATGGGAGTTAGTCCATGGGTAACAACAGAATCTTTCTACTTAGAAGTGGCCCTTTCCAGAAGCAGTGTGGACTGGGTGGCTGCCATTGTGTAGGACATTTGCTATGAGTCACTTTTCCCAAAGAAGGGCCAGGAAATCTTGCTGTGGGTGAAGGGAAGCTTTTAGCCATTATTGGACCCAAGAAAGAATCGTGGTTTGGGTGGGTGCATGCCACTGAACCATACCTTAGAAGTAATCCCTAGAGTAAGGTGGACGAAGACAACCTTTATGGCGAGAAAGGTTCCTTGTACTTCCAAGGTAGGTGTGGTACCACTTGAGCTAAATCCCCAGGCCCTGGCTTCCTCTTGTTATTTGGCCTTTTAAGCATCACTTCCTGAGAAGTGCTGTGAGAACAAGATTCTCTTGTACCTGATTTCTCCTAAACTATAAGGGAAGCCAGCATGCTGTGGTCTTCTGCCATGGAGGGGTCCAATGAAAATCCTGTCCCCTGAAGAGACTTTATTACAAACATGTTCACGTTATACGGTAAAGTAAAATTGGTAGAAAAATCTCAGCAAACTCTTGGTCCCTCTCTAGGAGCTATAACAGAGACCTTTTCATCCTTCCTGGGGCTGGTCCCATCAAAATGGTGGAGGAGTTGGAGGAAGAGAGAACTCTACCATTTGCTTTCTAGGTTTATTCCATTCCTTACATTTTTGCTTTCTGTTAAATCTTAGGGAGATCTTACCAGGACACTTTTTCACTCAAAAGATGACCCAAGGGCTGGATGGAGTCGTGGAGGTACAATGGTTCTTTATGGAACAAGGTAAGTAAAAACTACACTGAGTTTCCCCATCTGTAAGGTATGAATAAAATTAAATTTTAAAGGGTGACACAATACAAACAACCATTTTGCTACAGGGGATTTTAACTTTATATTCAATTGTTGATAAAATGGAGCCTTTAGGGTTATTTTCCTAACATTTTTTCTCATTCATCCTAAAATTTTAGACAAAAAATCCAAGATGCAAAGAGATAAAAAATCTTCTTTTTTAATAAAAAGCAAATAGTGCCATGAAACAAACATAGGTCCTAGGTCTGTGTGTGTGTACTGAGTTTAGAGATGTACACCAGAGGGTGATAACTTACTGGTAGTGTATTTTCAAAAATAACCAAACCAAAACCTGTATAGAATATAATGAAAGCCTCAGGAGTAACAAAGTGTCAATCTTTTATGAACCAACTGGAGAACCATCCTCCTTGTTTACTCATTAAGGTACTGATGAGCATGCCGTGGTCATGAACGAGAGCAAGTAACCCTGGTAGATGAAAGGTCTGTTCTGGAGCATCCTGCCTAACACGGTGCCCTGCCCCGCCCCCCTCTTCCAGTCAGCCTTGCTCAGTGTTTTCTCCAGTTACGGGCTGTCACTCCGATCTTCCCCTTCCGGTGTTAAACACTTGGCACACCACTGCTCTTCTGACCCTTTTCTTCCTTGATTCTTTTGTTACCCTCTGGGCCAAATGCAGTAAAAAGCAAACCAACCAACTAACCTCTGTGGTCTTTTCCACAACTAGGCATGTGGCATTAAGCAAGGTCAACAAAAGAGGACAGGGTGCAAGTGAACAGACCCTCTGCATGCGTGTGTGTGTGCGTGCTCACCCAGTCTGTCACCTTCTGGAAATGACCAAAGAGGTTTAATGTGCTGCTTTAACACAGGGTTTTTGTCCCAAACAATGACAGGGTCATTCTGAGATTCAGCCACTTTCAAAACACACAAAGCCCTTTTAGTTCAAGGTTGACCCTGGAACCATTATTGACATTTTCATGCACTGGACATGTGACTGCTCCTTGGAGTTTGTGAGTCTGTTCATGATCACAGCCTACTCGACAGCTTGTGCTAGGGAGCTGCGTTTGCTCTCTTTCTTAGCCCCAGAAGCGTTGCACCCATGGACACAAACCCACATCTAAGTGCGTCTCCTCCATAGGCAGAAAAGAACACCTCCTGGAACATGAAGCAGGAATATAAAAGGGCTTCCCATGACAGTGATCACTGAATCATAGGGAAGAAAGCCAGAAGGCAAATTTGCAATTCATCACATTATCCCCCGTTGTTTCCAATGTGATTCTTTTAAAGGCAGGCTGCATATACACTCTTTGTGAAGCACTTTTTTCTTCTTGCAACACACCATATATTGTTATTGCAGAATATCCAAGTGAGGATAAAATGATAAAAATTACAATAATTAATTGCATCCCTTGGATCACATTATATTTTTGGTGCATTAAAAAAAAAGGAGAAAAGTAAAAACAACCAACATAATGAATCCGATCTATAGGACTGTGTTAGTGACTGAAGGGTTAACACAGATTTTAGTAGTAGTTAAAAATAGCAATTAGAGGATGATACATACAACAGATTGAAATTCCTATGCATTGTATTTTGAAAAAAAATGGCAAAATGTTTGGCAAAGGTAAGAAAATGACTTGGACTTGGGGCTCACCGGCTCTGAGCAGGTCAGTCATAGCCAGGCGAGGTCCGCAGCTTCCTGAGGTCACTCTGTGGGTCTGGAAGAGATGGCCTTGGCCGCTGTGAGGTGCCGGCCCAGTGCCCATCTCCCCCTTGGGCCTTCAGTCTTGAACATGAAAATGGTGCTGGTGACAGGTACCAATTATAGACTCCAGCTCGGATCACCCATTAGCATCACTGAGAGCTCAGGGCCTTGAACCGCATGGAGACTGGGTGAGTCTGCACGTGACCCATATTGCGCAAGTCAGAGGGGCAGGGCATCCACCCCTCGCACTCAGGTGCCTCCCACCCACACGTGGAGGGACAGAGTGGCAAGAGGTGTGTCACTACTGCTGAATCTGGCAATGTTTTCAACCCAGCCTCATGTGGGTTTAGAAGACTTTTGTTTCTTGTCATGTTTGGTGTGTGTGTGTGTGTGTGTGTGTGTGTGTGTGTATCCAGGAACGTCCATCCTCCAAGCTGGCCATCAGTGTGCCCTGAATTTGGCAGTGCCTGTTGCTTGCAGCTGTCAGCATCCCAAAGACCACGAGGTGATTTCAAAACCAGCTCTGGGCCTCAGCAGTGCGAGCACCCTCGAGGAAGATCCCATTGTTTCCTGATTCTCAATCTTGTCTGGCTCTGATTTTGAGTAAAAGGACAAAAGTTGTATGTGTGGGTGTGCATGTGCATATGCGCATGCACACACATGTGCATGTATGTATATATGTTGACTGGAGAAACTTTTTTTTCCTTTTTTTTTTTTAAGAAAATGACCCTTTGCTTGCTAATACAGAGTTCAGCCCTCCTTGTGTCACTACAAAACAGATTCCATGTTTTCACACCACTCATGGTCTTCCAGGTTGTAGATAAATTTTGTCCTATGTGTCTGATGTGCGGGCACAGGGTCCCTCCCCAGATTGTCTAGGGTCAAAGTAGAGGCAAAGAACTCACTGGTGCTCAGCCCGCCCTCGTGGTTTTTGATGTAGCGTTTATAGTTCTTCCTCAGGCACTGCCACGTGGTGGTGTAGAGAATGAAGGCAAAGGACTTGAGCGCGATGGCGATGCTGACGTACAGGTATCTGTAGACCACGTTGTCGTAGAGGGCGCAGGCGCCCTGCTCCCCACAGAACGTGCTCCAGAAGAGACAGGTGGAGTCAATGCCGGCCCCGAAGATGAGGGGTGGGGGGATGAAGCCTGTGAGAGAGAAAAGAACATTCACAGCTCTGGTGGCTTGTTCTAGACACAGACTGGCTCCCTGGGTCCTGGCTGTGTGAATCTTCTCTTTACAGGACCTGGGGAAGAAATGTTGGAGCTGGTGGCTCTATAGCTCAGTCGTTCAAAAACACACTGGAGAGCCAAATGGCATGAGTTCAAATCCCAGTTCTGCTCTGTATGGCTGGACAAGTTTTGAACCCTCTGTGCCTCTCTCCTTATACAAGATGAGGATATGAATAATGTAGTTTTTATGAGAGCACCGTGAAGACTAAATACACAAATAGTATTTAGATTGGTGTATACTGTGCTCAGTGGACGCGAAGTACCAGCTGCTGTTATCAAATGCAGAGCCTGAGAAGGAGCCTCACAGGGCTTCCAGGGTCCTGTGCATTTCTAGGCGGAGGAACGACAAAGGATGTTACTGTGTATATCTGGACATAGTTTCAAAGGAGACACGTGTATGTATATACTGGTGACTTCCCTTTCCCTAAAAATTACACTGTGAGAATACTTCCCACCCTGAGCTGGAAACTAGCTTTTAGATCCTCGCAAGAGGGCATTTCACACTCTTAGGCCTTGTCATCCAAAGATGGGAGGTGAGAGCTGCCCCCATTGTTAATTCAGTTCCACGTCGCTCTCTGTGTTTGTCCCAGACCAACCAAACTTGAATGTTTGGAGTACAGCTCAGTCACCTATAAAACATTCCTATGCGATTCTGGCTGGTTGAGGGGAGATTCTTATTTGTACTAGGGGAAAAAGTGTATGAGTCATTAATACCAACTAATTATTCCAGAAAAACACTTTTTCCCAGAGACCAGACTATGTTGTCAGTCACCTTTGGCGAGAGATCTCAGAAATGGAGACACATGTTACGGCAATCAGGTAGGGACAACTCTGAGAAGCCACAGCTACTGCAGCATTCTCCAGGGCCGGGCCCAGGTTGTACGATTTGACTTATTGTTATGGTAAGTGCCGCTGAGAATTTGCTGAGATGTAGACACTTAGTCAGGAAAGTGCGTTTACGCACAAAATCAAAGCAAATGCATGTTCGGTGGGATCACAGACCCCTAAAGTCTGTCCATCACCGGCACTGCAGCTGTTCTGGGGCCTGGGGGAGGGGGAGAGGAGGCTGGAGGAAGGCACAGTGTTTCCCTTGTTCAGTGAGGCCTGGAATGGGCCAAGCGTATTGGTACCCTGGTTTTAGAGCTGAGTGAGCCCCAGCTCCCGGTTCGGGTGTCTCAGCCTTCCTCCTTCGAACCCTCCACCTCCGTCACTCATTACCCCCAAGAGAACCCCCCTGAGATGACATCTAGTTGCAAACCTCATTAAACTTCCCAAGCAGCTTGATTTCATAAATAAACTCTAAGCTCCAAATCCCGTACCAGCTGCTCGGTTTGCTGGTTCAGGCCTTGCCGAATGGAAACTGTGCCGTATTCCCTGTGGTCCCGAGGCTGCTCCGCAGTTGGAGGCCTGAGACCCCGCCTGTGCGCCTCCGCCCTCCCCGAGCAATGCCTTTCTTCATTTTGCGGAGAAAGAGCCAAGTGGAGGAACTGCCATGGCAACTGCATAATAGAAGCTAAGCCACACTCCATCTAGGTAAAGAAATGAAGCGGGGCTGGGGTAAATTACAGAAAAATCCTGTGGATCTGAGACTAATCCAGCTTGTCCCTGAGGCCCAAAGGGATGAGGCAAAGCCATTCACCTCTCTAGTTCGCTGAGCTTTATTTTGTTTGGGTTAGTTCACAAATGCTCTTTCCTCCTCTTCCTTCTGGGTTTCCTTTGTCCTGGCGAGCCCAGTCCTGGGCCTTGAGCTAGGACAGTAGAGGACGCTTTGGCGAAATCTTTGCCATGGGAAGGAACCAAACACTGGGGCTCCTTCTCCACCAGACATCAGTTTCCGGGCAGGTGCGGGTTTGGTAAATCAGGGCCAGTTTAAGTATGTCAGGGGAGAATTCAGAACACTAAGGAGCTATTTGTTGACATTTGTTGGAGCAAAATATCCTTCTAAAATGTTCTCCCTTCTGTACCTGTACCTGAGAAATTTTTATAATATTCAGTATGGCAAGTGAGAAATTCAGAATACTAAGGAGCTATTTGTTGGAGCAAAATATCCTTCTAAAATGTACTCCCTTCTGTACCTGTACCTGAGAAATTTTTATAATATTCAGTTGCCTTTAGAGTAGACTGCTGGGCATCAGTTACGCAGTCTATTGTTAAGCTCTGTCATCAGAAGGCAAGGCCTCAGGAACAGCTCGAAAAAGCCTTTATCTGCTGTGGATAGAAACTATAATGCTAAGAGCCCGTCAATGTTTTTCATGCTATTCTTAATATTTTTGGAGGAATTTATGGTGGAGATGAAAAATATCTTTAGCTCAAGGAGCCCAAAACTCCAGAATGACTCTCTTGATTGTTCAGGGGCTCAGTATGGAGTTTTCAGTATGGAGCTAATACCACCTGTCTGGTCAAGGTTAATGAAAACACAACACAGACAAGACAGGTGAGTGTTCTGCAGGGGCCTTGTCCTTCTGTGTAGCCAGGTCTTTGCTAACATATTCACACCATCCAGAGGATTCAGGGTAATATTTTAGAATAAACTCTTGGTTGAGTACTTGAAGTACAATTTTTAGGAGATTCCTTTTATATTTCCGAATAAAGATTTGGCTTTCTTCTCTGCCAAATTCATCATCTCCTTTTTACTGACTTATGATTCTTTCCCAAAGTAGAACACTAGCCGTCTCTCAGGCCCTGAATGCCAGGGGTGCTGGGAATGCTAACGATGAGGGTCTGACTGGATGATTCTCATTAGAAAGCTCTCCCATGCTGGAACTCAGCTGAGGAGTCACCAAGGGGAGTCCCATGCTCCTACTTTTTACACCTAGCCACTCATCACTACATGTGTATCACTCAGTTAGGTTACGTAAAAGCTCAACCAGTCCTTGCAAGCAGCTAGTGTCCCCTGAGAAATCTCTAGTGGGAGACTCCCATGCTACAGCTATGTAATACCTAGGCAATTAACCAGCTTCACCCCTGCACTGTAGAATATATTCTATATCCACTATGAATCCTTTCCACAAATGCCTTGCCTCCTCTTATTTTACATGTAAAGAGACCGAGAATGGGGGTATTATTTGTCCCAGGCTTGATAGATCAAAACTCAGACCTCATAATTCCACTTTATTCTAATTCAAAGTTTGTTGACTGGAGAAGATTTTAGAGCTCTTATCAGGGTTTCCCAGGGCTACAGAGAACATTTTATTTACCTTTCTGCTAAGCTTGTAGAAGCTGGTTTTGAAGCGTGGAGGGAACGGAGTGTGTAGGAGCCCTTCTTCCGGGCTGTGAATACACAGAGCAGGCTGAGAGCCTTATTTTGTAAACAAGCTCTCTGGGTATCTGGCAGAGCAGCTCTGGCAACCCTGGGAGATACATGTCAGCTGGAAGAGACAGGAGCTGTCAGTTGCCCTTGTCACCTCTTTGGCAGCAGGGAGCTTACATCTGGAGGTTACTTGTGATAGAGGAAATGGGAACTTTAGCACCAGAGACGACTGTAATGGATTCTGACTCCAACGCTGTCACCTGGAAACTCTAGACCCTGGGTAAATTGTACAACCTCACTGAATCTCAGTCTCGTTGTGCATAAAGTGGACACAATTATACTTTCTTGCAGAGTTCCTGTAAGGATTGAGGTACCATTTGCGGAGAGCTCTCAATAAATCTGGTTCTCAGTCTTTTGTTCTAAATTGTGGCTAAGTGAAAATCTGTCCTTTTTTAAATCTTCATCTCCACAGGTATAACTCTGTGTGGGCAGGAAACCCTCAAGACAAGATATAGTGAACATCCCAACTGGCAAGAACCCTCTGTGTCTTAAAAGTGAGTCCACTTTTGAGAATCATCAGAGACTTTTAGAAGGAAGGCCAAGTGGGTGAGACATACTTTAGTGTCTCCTCTTGCTTTGAATATCTTCACTCTGGCATGCTCTTGGTTACCTAAGATGGGAAGTGATGCTGGTGTAGTGTTTCCTTGGAAACTGTGTGTCTTGGAAGAATGGTCTCTTTCTCTCTCTGCATTCTCTTCCTTTGTGTCTCCTGGGCAGGAATTTTGTGCATCAAGCAGACATAAGTAAGGCCCCCATCAGGAGGGCCCTGGGAGCCCACCCTATGTCAGAAGGATTTGTGTAGACTCAATGCATGGGGTCTCCCTCCTATTACAGAGAATATTAAAAGAATTAAATCTTGCTTCTTATTATAGTCTGGCTCCAACTGCAGCTATATATACATTTCAGTGAAAGAATTCTGGCACTGTTTAAAGAAATTGTCTCTGTTTTCCTAAAATCTATTAACAGAGATTAAACCTCAAGGTCGTGTATCTCTGGTATTTATTCATTCCCTTGGCTGCAAAGGCAAGGCCTATTTATATTCTCTGGTTTAAACTTAAAAAGTGAGCTGAAAGATTTTTATAAGAAAGATAAATCCACATTCCTGTATGGGGCAAAACGGAAGCTGAAAATGACTGCTCCATTCACATTTAACAAGATGACCACTGTTCTCCTGTCTACCTGCCAAGACTTAAATTCACCATGGAAACCCTGTTCAACCCTGTGGAATGGCTATTCTGTCCAGCACCAGCTAGAGACAGATAAAAGTGTATTTTCATGAAAAGTGAGTCTCTATGCTTTGGTGGTGCCAGGAAAGAGATCAGCCTGTTGATATAAGCGAACATCTTCCACCGACACCTGGCAATCATGTGTCTTAAATCTGAGCAGTCAGGAGCAGCTGCTGTTCTCATTTCATTTCCAGTCCCCTTGTTAAAAATCACAAAGGGCCCTAGAGCTTAAATCGGCTGCCAAGTATCACCTAGGCAGTGATGGCGAGCCTATGGCACTTGTGCCGCAGCTGGCCGTTTGCTATCCTTGAAAGCTCTAAAAGGTTCACCATCACTGACCTAGACAGTTACGGCAGAACTGGCTTTAAATCCTCAGTTGTGCCTCGCTACAGAGGGGCTTATGATCAGTAGGGGCTGCTACTTTAGCACAGGAAGGGGAGTGAGGGTGATGTGGGGACACTGGGAGGTGCTGAGTCGGGTGCCTAATAGATGTTTGTAGACTAAGTAAGTAGGTAAATGGAAGGGGTGTTCTCTGCATCCTGACATGTCTCCTGCTTCCTGCCACCTCACTGGGGTCTGGGAACTCTGTGCTTCCTTATTCCAAAGTATCACAAAGCATTTCTCCACTTGCACATGAGCTTCCTTCTATTCAAGACTATGGCCAGAGTGGGAGCTCAACAGAGCTTTGGTGAGCTACATCAGGAGTTTCTAAGATGTGCTTTTGTAGAGTGATTCACAAATCAAGGTAACCCTTCAGACTTTCTGCTTAGAAAGGATACCTGCATATAGAGATGTGCCTTGGGCATGACCTGCCCAGTGCTTTTTGCCTAGCAGGTTTCTCTGGAGAGCTAAGCAGGTGTCAGCAGGGGAGAGGCACTCTGTGGTGGGAGCCCAGCCCACTCCTCTCCCTACACTTACCAACTGCATCGTGTTCTGAGATATTAACGGCTTTCTAGTAGGCCCAGTCACAGGGCTCAGTCACAGAACCAAGCTTCAGCTGAGCCTTGAGGCTTCTCATGTGTTTCCATCTAGTCAGCCAGGGAGAGGGACAGCGGTTCAGTGGCATCGGCTCTTTGTCTTTCAGACCTGCTGCTTAGCCCTGCTCAGTTCTGCATCTTCGCTCCTCCATGCTTTTGATTACTCATCTTGCTTCCTGCCAAACCGCCTTGTTCTTGGCTGATCTCCCTAAGTCAGAATTCTGTGTGTCTACCTGTTCTTCCATCCAAAAATGCTCATTTGCTCCATAGTGACAACTAGTCAGCTGAGTGACACCTTTTCCCTTGAAAGTCGAGTTTCTCTAACACAGCTAACCCTGTTGTGCCTGCTTCTCTGACGGGAGGCCCTGAAGGCAGAATGCTGGCTTCTGCCACTTTCACATCCTCTGCAGCATCCGGGCAGGGTCTGAGAGATGAAGGATCTCAGCAGATGTTTGTTTTCATTAATTTGATTTGATGTGGTGTCTGTGCCATCTGGAACACCTCAAGAACAAGATCTGCTGGCCACCTTTTTTGGTTTTGCAGAGCTGGGGGCTCAAACCCAGAGCCGTACATATCCTAGGCAAGCGCTCTACCCCTATTGCACATCCCCAGACAGTCTTGCTAAGTTGCCAGGGTGACCTTGCACTTAGGCTCTCCTGGCTCCCTAGTAACTGGTAGGTTTGAATCACCACACTCGGCTTTGCGAGCAAGATTCCTGATTAAACCCAGGAGAAAACGGTTGGTTTAAGCCCCAGACAGAAAGACATGGGGACATTTACAACAGGATGAAAGGGGAGGGAGTTGATTACACTAGGCATTCCTCTGTGGGTGGATGGTTCAGGTCTTCCTGAATTTACCAAGGCTTCTCTTACTCAATGGTATCTTCCACTATTCAAACTCAGCTGCTGTCCTGGATAACGTGAACTTCTCCGTGGACGTGTGATACTACACCTGGGGAATCTGTCATCTCTTCCAATTGCTCTAATCTCAATCTGAATGCTCTTGTTTTCAGTTCTTTCCCCTACTTGCTACCATTGGCTCCTATACTTCCTTTAGCTCTTTATCCTTTCCACTTCTTCCTATCTTTATGTCTTCCCCCTCTACCCAGGCACCATGCTTAGTTACTTCAGCCTCACCAGGGCGATCATCCTCAATTTCTTTGCTCTGCTCTCCAAGTAAGGATGCCCCTGTGCACGTGCCCGCCTCTCCTTCAGGGGTGCTATAGTCCCGGCTCTTTCTACTAGTTCCTTTCTACCAGCCTCTAAAGCAACAAGGGAGACCAAAGTTGCATTCACTTGTAGGTCCATCCCTCTTCCCTTACATTATCCTTGGCTGTGCCCTGTTGCCTTCTACACTGACCCATCCAGATGGCCATCAAGATCTGCCCCCATAATTCCTACCAGGATAGCGATGTTGGCTGCACAAGGCTATTTAAAACTGTGACAAATTGAAGAGATTCAGTTGACATAGCCTTGTTTCAAGTACTCATAGGGCATCTGTGGTGGAGTTGTAGCACCTTCCATCACAAAGTCCTCCTGAACAGCGCGTGTCTGCGCTGTCCTCTACCTGCCGCCCATCTCCTCTGTCTCCACAGTTCGTCATTCCTCCGTTCCCTATGCTCCTGAGGCAGGGAGCTCTGCCCGATACCCTAGTCCTCTCACAGCTGTTCTTAGATATTCAAAGGGAACTGGTTCCAGGACCTCCAGTGACTTATGTAAATGGCACAGTATATGCACAAAGCTACATCCTCCTCCTGGACATTTTAAATCATCTTTGGATTACCTGCAGCATCCAGTGTAACATTAATGCTATAAAAGTAGTCATTATACTGTATTGTTTAGGTAACCATGTAAGAAAAGTCTGTGGATTCAGTACAGATGCAACTAAAAAAATATGGTGAATCTGTCTGGGAGGGGGAACTGCAGC
Organism: Thryonomys swinderianus; assembly: GCA_004025085.1. Taxonomy (NCBI): domain Eukaryota; kingdom Metazoa; phylum Chordata; class Mammalia; order Rodentia; family Thryonomyidae; genus Thryonomys; species Thryonomys swinderianus. Next base: position 103,014 of record PVIC010000422.1, read on the forward strand.
CCCAGAGGGCGGACTGCTCCCATTCAGGAAGTGAACCTCAGAGGGGCTTCCTGTCTCTGTTCCACTCCACCCACCGCAGCACAAGCCGCCCTCAGCTGTTCTTTATCATGCAGTCCCCACTTCCCATCTTCCTCTGAGAAGACCGGACCCTTTCTAAAACACACAGTGGATCTTCTTCTCTTTGCAGACCCAGCAACAGCGGGCCTTTGCTGTAGAGGTAAAGGTCAAATTCAGCAGGACGGAAGCCAGGTCTCCTCATGTTCCTAATTTACCACCCTCTGCAGCCATCAGACCTGCCTCAGCCTCTGTCAGCCCAGGAATTTATCTTTGTTAGTCTCTCTGCTTTCCCTCCCTCTTTCCCCTGCTTCTGATCATGTGTAATAACTCTTGCTCATTTTCTGAGTGTAGACATCATCACGCATTTCCAAACCCAGCGCCCGTAGGGGGACTTTCCACGTGCTCCTGGCTCCATCATGGATCTTGTCACCCTCGACTGTGATGTCCCCATTGTATCCCTGTTACCCATGTGGGGCCAGCACAGAGGTTGGCGGTGTCAAGGAGTCTGATTTATTCTTTGGCCTTTCCTTAAAACTGATGGTGGTAAATCTCACTGGGTGCTGCAAGAAGTCAAGTCAGGCTAAATGCCAGGACTATTTTTTTTCCCCTAAGCTGCCTTTTTTTTTTTTTGAGACAGGGTCTCACTTTGTAGTTCAGGCTGGCCCTCAGCTCACTGTGTAGCCCAGACAAGCCTCCAATTCAGCAACCCTCCTGCCTCTGCCTCCTGAGTGCTGAGATTACAGGCATAAGTCACCACGCCCGGCACCGTGGTATGTGGTATTGATTGCTGATGGGCGTGAATCACCATGCCCAGCATTGTATGTGGTTACCAGGATGGAGCTCAGGGCTTTGCGCTTGCGAGGCAGGCGCTGGAACCACTGAGCTAAATCTCTGGCCCTCCCCTAAGCTGCTTTTAATTAAAAAGATGAAACTTTGTCATGTCTTTCTAAAAGCAGGGTTTCCAAACTGATTTGTGACCCAAAATTGGCAGTGGCTCATGACTAGTTTTTTTTTTAACAGTGTGCACTAGAATAGTCCAGCAAATAATAGGATATGTCATATATTTTAAGGTATTTTCACATAATTTCTGTTTTAGCTGTGCCTATGCATATACATGTTTGTACTTGGCCATGATCCAAGACCATCTCTCTTGCTCTGGGTTCCAGTTGCAGAAACTGAAGAACCCTGCTGTAGACAATGGCTAGTTGATTGTACCTGGGACAGATGCACAAATAGGCTGCTTTAGAGAAGCCCATGAGGATCTTAATTCTATCACAGGATACATACCACATCCTATCCAGTTTTGTCTCTGTTGTTCTATGATTTTCATTAACTTTCAGAAATAGCATAAAATTAAAAAATGCAACCTATCAATACTATTCTGAAGGATGTATAACTATATATGTAACTATACAAGTTATATATATAACTTAGTTATATATAACAGATATCTTATATAGTTGTATATAACATAGCTGTTATATATAACTATATAACTATACACATACACCTACTATATAATATATGTATATATGCATATAACTGGCATGTTGGATCTTAACACCTGTGGTATTTTAGAGATGCAGAGACCTCCTCAGCACAGACAGGGGCACTGAAGTGCCATTTTCCCTACCAGATCTGGAGGGCTCTCAAGTGCAAGGCTGATGCCACCCAGGTGACTTAACTACAGTAAGAGCTCACTAGGGCTTTATTGAATGAGTGTATACACGGGAGCGTTCCTAACTGGCCAACATTATATATCCAGCCATCCGTGCACAGACACTGCGGGGATACTGGCATATTCTACCCTCCTGAGGAGGAGAGAGAAGCCAGTAATGACGACTGTGGTGGGAGAGCTCTCCAAGCTGCCGGGGCTTTCCCTTTAGGCCCAAATGTTTCAACGTGAATGAGTGCTGAACTTGTTTTAGCTAGGGTGTCTCCCTGCTGCAGCATTGCTGTTTTCCATGGGGTGGGGAGCAGGGTCAGACTCAGGCCATGATGCTGTTTGCATTTTCATGTGGGCATGGACATAAGCAGATCGATAATGGTGGAGGACCTGGGGCTTTGCCACTGCTACAGATAGCAAAGGGAGAAGGTGAGGAGCATCATACTGTGTGCCACCATCCCCCAGGGATGACCCTATCTTAATAGATTTAAGAGTGAATTTTGTCTTCTCCTATATGTCATTATGTAAGAGATTAACCTTATAAAAGCAAGATATACATCCGCAAATGTAAAAAAATTTAGAAAATGTATTTTTCCATATTTTTTCCATATTGACACATGCCTTGAACACTCCGTAGAGATTCTATACTACCTTTTCCTCCTCCTACCTGACATGTGCCCTTTCCAAGTCTGTAAGTATTGTTCCCAAGAGTTTTAAGAGGGAACACGAATCCCTCTGAGATTAAAGAACAAAATGGATTTAACTAATTCCATGCTGTTGGCTATTTGGGTTGTTGCCAAGTTCCATTTGTTACAAACATTTTCATAGGGAGATCTCTGTGCTCATTCACAACTGTCCGCTTGGAATAGGGAAGTTTGTGTTTACTCTGCAGAGGTAGGACATGGCTATTCCCCCTTTCTACTTTCAGATTCCATTTGTATAACTAATATGTATTAATAACTACAATAAAGTTGAAAAACATAATTATCTTGGCCTTGGCCTTGACAGTAGGACAGAATAACAGTATGTTGTAGTGAACAGGAAGAGAAATGCCAAGAGCCTGGTCTTCTCACCAGCTGGACCCCAGCCAATGGCAGTTATTCCTGTCCATTTGTTCATTTTTACAATGAGGGGGAGCATGCATGTCTAATCCTAGCACTCTGGGAGGCTGAGGCAGCAGCATTGCAAGTTTGATCCCAGCCTGGGGGAACTAGTGAGATACTATCTCAAAATAAAGATGTAACTCAGTGCAAAGGCCCCAAGTTCAGTCCTCAGTACTGTCAAAAGTGGGGAGGAGGGGGCTTAGACTGTATTCCTTCTATCTGTACCAAACCTCAGAATGTGGACTCAATAGCATAAAGGTCCCATTTTCAACATGCCAGAAACCGCAAGCAAGGTTAATTAAGCATCATCAGTTTAGAAAAATGTAAAGGACGCAACTGGCATTTGCGAGGTGTTATAAGAACAACTCTCCCTCCCAGGGGGTAGCCCCACAAAGGACATGTTCTGCAAGCTGCCCCTAGGTTGCTTAATCCATCAGTTTTCTCCCTTAGGTACCACTGCTTTGCTTCCTTATGCTGAGGAGAATTCAGGGAGGCTGGAAGACACGAGTTCAGTTCTGTGACCACTAACTACATAGCGTGGCAGTGCTTGAGTTTAGTTCTAAACTGGGAGCAAACATCTTCAACTTAATGTTTTTCTTGTTTACAAATCACCATCACAGAAAAAAGACCCAGGAAATGGGACCGTTTCACTCCCATTTACTTACCTGGTAATTACCTCCAATTCATTACAGAGGTAACAGACACAATACATACCCAGCAAACGGAGGAGGAGAAACAGAACTCCAAGGGCGTAAGACTTGAGTTCGGGGCTGACTGTCCTACATAAAGAGATGAAGAGAGAAAGAGAGAGAAAGAGGGGGGAGAGAAAAGATTCTTATCACTCTACTTTAATTAACAGACTGGAGTCATTCTTTGCTGTCCATCAAAGCCCTTCTTTAGAAAAATTACTAATAGTTTTTTCTGGTGTGCCTGCCTAAACTCTAAAAACTGACAGCAACTGGAGTGCCAAGATAAGTACAGGAATTTAACAGTGTTTCTAAATAACCGGAGCTCATCTTGTCATTGGAAGGACTGAATACAAATTTAGTCACAAAGTGTGTATGTGGAGAGAGTTAGCTCTATTGAGATGAGGGAACATTTGGCATGGGTGGGGCACACGCTTGTAGAAAGTAGCAGCAGAGGGGATTTTCCTTATCTGGAACCATGAGCACTGATTTATGGTGTCTGTGAAATTCACCAGGCTGGCGTGCTTCGATGCCTGCTGGCCGTTTGGGAAATAATGCCTCTATGTCAAGTCTCAGGCCCTTTTAACTTGGAAAGATACCTTTGCGTAGTGATGATTCTTTTTTGCAACTGACTCAATTTCCCTGGCCTAGGTTTCCCTAGGAGATCCTCCCTGAGAAGGATCTTCTCATACATTCGCCACAACATTCTCAGAGTGTAACATTGGGACAAAGCGATGGATGAGTGATTTTAGGTACATGGGTCCACACGATCTCCATTGCAATGCCTCCTCAATGTGTAACTAGTTTATTCAGGGCTCACCTTCTCACCTGCTGGCCAATGACTCTACATGATCCAGCACGTGCGGACGGAATGTAGGGGCAGGCGGACGGTCAGACGGTCGGACAGACATCTCCTCACGCACCAGGGAAGACCTACCCATGGGTTGGTGGTGAAGAAGTATGACCTCATGCACTTACACTTCAGGTCATCTTCAATGCCATTAGTGGAAAAACTTCCTGCTTCTCTTTCCCAAGGGTGAATGCCTCCAGCAGAAAGAGGGAAGCATGGATCATGTCTCTTGAGGGCCTTAAGCGGGGGCAGCGCTGATCCAATGTGACTGAGTCTCAAGACACACTCGGGAAAATGTCAGTGTGGGTGAAATATCAGAGACCCACATAATACAAGGAGGGCTCAGGAATTGGTTCTGGAGAAAATAAAGGTTGGGAACCAAGTCACCAACAGGGAATGGAGGACACAGGCTATGGAACCTGTCTATGGCTTGATGGCCAGAATAATGCTCTTAAATGATCCAAGAAACATCCATCCAATGACCTAACACTTGGTCTGAGCCTCAGATGTGCATATCTGTGGCTTCAGAATATGACAAGTGACTGAAATCAAAAGCAACTGCCTGTGTGCCATCGACCGAATGTTTTCCCAGAATGCATACGTTCAAACCTACCCTTCAAGGGGATGGTGGAACCTTTGGAAAGTGATTATGTCCCTCAACAAGAAGATTAGTGCCCTTAAAAAAGGTGCCCAAGAAACCCCTTTTCCCTTTTCGCAGGGGAGGGACATGATGAGAACTTGCCATCTAGGAACCAGGGGGCAGAGCCTCATCAGTTCACCAACCTGTGCCCAGCCTTGGATTTTCTAGCTTCCAGAACTGTGAGAAATAAATTTCCATTGTTTATAAGCTATCGTGTCTAAGGTCTTTTCTTAGAGCCATCTAGAAAGGACTAAACCAGTGGTTTTTATAGTCTTTGCTCCCCTTTCTAAGATTTCCAGGGAGAGCTAAAAATGTGTTATTCTTGGAGAAATACATATGTCTTTTGAATTATAAAGACTAGTAGCATATCACAGCTTTGACAGAGAGGAGGACATGACTCTGGCTGACAAAGCCTGATCCTATTACTCTGTAGAATACCCCTATCGCAAGATCCAACTTCTTCCGTGTTTTGAGCAATTCCATGGCTACAGTTTTTATATATTCATTTGAAAAGTTTAACTTGAAAGACATATAATAAAGGCAAATTTTCCTTATCAAGAAGCATGCTGGTATAATGAGCCAGAAGATTTATCATTTGGATTTTGATTTCCTTTTAGCTATCACATCACTAGGAACAAAGTGAACAAGGTGTCTAGATCTTCCTTCATATCCTGTGAGGGAACTGGTTCCCACAGAAAAATCACTCTCCTTGGGTCCTAGTTACAAGGGAATGATGGGCCCCGTCTGAGTATTATTGCAAGTTTCAGGTAAGACCAGGGATGCGGCCTTAGCTTCTTAACTTCCTGGCTGAATGATTTTGAAAATGCCATTTTATCACACTCCAAGCCTCCTTTCCCACCTGTAAAGGTGAACTACTAGCCAGGGTGCAAATACAATAATGTAAAACAAAAGCCCAGAGCTGGTGCCTGCAAGGGACACAGTGAGTATCAGCTTTTATCCCTGCTTCTGTCCAGCCTCAGCCCACCATTCATGGCATCACCAAGGGTTGGTGTATATTTGGGCTGAAGCTCAGACTATGCCCTGGTCTCTGGAGATGGTGAACAGGACTGGGAAAGTAATGACAAACAACTGCTTTGGCCGCCTTTCTATGCAGCAGTGTGAGTGCTGGGCTCTGACCCAGTCTGTCAGGCTTGGCCCAGGTTATGGAGGCCATATATCATCGACCCATTGGAGGGAATCAGATACTTCCAGAAAAATCCCAAGAGCTATCTATGGAGTTGAAATTTGGAAGTGATCAAGGTTTTAACAGATTCTCCCTGCCTAGTCTGCCAGTCATTACTTCTGAGTATTACGAGGTTGACTTTTTGCTAGGGAATCATGGGAAGAAAATGGGGGGATGGTCACTGTTCATGGTGGGATATTTCCTGCCTGCTGGTGCCTTTTCTGTGTGTAGAATACAATACAACTTCATGAGACTTTCTAATGAGAAAAAAACTCATAAGGCACCACCAAAACCCATATATAAGATCGTACAGGTTTTGTCCATGTGCACATTATATATAATCATCTTGCATATATAGCTTTAAACTCAATTGCTCATTTCATAAACACTTCACATTCTTAAGAATTTTCATTATTCCATTGAGCTGTAGCACCATAATTTAACTCACTATTTCACTTCAGGTGTTTCTGCTATTATAGTTAACGTTGTAATAAAAATCTTTCTGTATTGGGCTTTTTCTGTTGTAGAGAAGTATTTTCTAAAGATAAATGGTGAGGGACGGGGGTAGGGTTACCACATAAATGGGTCTGAATATTCGTATGGCTCCTGATTCACATTACTGTATAGCTTTTTTGGAAGGACCGACACCTTTTCAGTGCCACCAGCAATACGTGATTTTACTAGTTTGGCCACGGCCTTGTGAAGCAGTGGATATAAATTTTTAAAATTTATTTTTCAAACTTGCTAAGTAGAAAATGGCAATTTGCTTATTGTACCCTTAATGCTTTTGCACATTCACAAGGCCTTGATAATGACCTTGATAAGTACTTTGTATAAATCTTCCTCAATGGGAATTTATAAGAGCTGCTGCAAGAGGAGAGGAAGACAAGCCTGAGAAGGTACCAGTGCTGCTTGCTGGCATGGGCGACTTCTCAGCATTTCATTCCTACTTTTCTTTCTAGCCCTTGGCTTGCATCCAGCTGTATCCCAACACATGAGTCTTTCTCTGCACTGAATCCTCTCCTCTGGTTCAGGCGGATACTAGACTACGGGCAGCTCACTTTTCTAGATTCTTCATACCAATCCGGGAACTTTGCAAACCATACAAGTCACTCTGCATACTGCTCAACCGTTCACACCCGAAGCACCTCACCTGCCCTAGGACAGGGCCCCAAAGGGACTGACAGAATCCTAGGCAGCCAGCTCCCATAATCTCTTGCACAAGAGGGGCCAACACTCACCTGCCGTGAGCCCACCGGCACAGCTGCTGCTCCCCTCCCCTCTCCACCTGTCTGCGCACGGCCAGTCTCTCTCTGTCGCACACAACGGCAAGAGGCAGGCAGGGGCAGTGCCATCACCCCAGTGACAGGCACCGAAATAAGGCTTGTGCAAGATGCCCTGCCTAAGGCCCGTGGCTACGCAGCTGCAGGGCAGGTGGAGCACGGGGCCCGGCTAGTTTGATGGGACTTTCGCTTCACTCTGACAAAGCTGTGCCCTGAAAAGATCAGCGCAGCTCCCTTTTCAGCGCCACCCGCAGCTGCTCCTCCTGGAGGACACAGAGGCGGTCTTTTCCCTTGTGTCCTACTGGTTTCTCTTGCTGTGAGGTCCTTAACTGACTGACGCATTGCATCGATTCACGCTGGCCTGGCTGGCTGTGCTCCTCGCTGAGGCGCTATCTCGCCCGCCCCGCGAGCGTCACACAGCGCCCAAAGGCGTGTGTCTGGACAGGAGCGGTCGGGCGGCTCTCAGGTCCCTGGGCCACGGGGCTGCTTACCTGATGAGGATGATGACGGAGGGCGTCTGGGCCATGGCACCGATCATGCTGCAGACGCACATCACACAGAGGAAGGTGAGGAAAGCCTCCTGGCACCCAGGACTGGGACATTTTCCGGGGACCACGGTGGCATTCTCAGGGGGGACGGCAGCGAGGCATGCACAGCCCGTGAGGTTCTGGAAGGCAAGCATTCGGCCCTTTCAGCGGGGGTCTCTCCAGGTTCCATCCCCGAACCCATCCATCAGCTGAACTGTCAAGCCTCATTACGCATTCTGCGGCATTCCATTAATTAGGCCTGAATAAACGAGTTAGCTCTTTTAAGGAGGCTGCAAAAACACATGCAAATAAAGGAATATTTATGGGGAGGAGAGCTGATTTTCCTGTCTCCTGTGTGTTTCATTTCCATCCTCAAGAATCCCTTAATAAGCTCCACCATAGACAAATGTGTCCCCCCCAATACAATTAGAGAGGAAATTGCGCTTCCACAATATGATAAAACATTGCCAAATTAACATTGCAATTACTTGCCAATTTGTCTCCTCTTTTATGCAGTTATAATTACACTGAAATGTATTAAAAGAAGTAAATCAGGTAACCCACATATGGTTGCTGGTTCAGAGCCCGACGTGGCATTCGGGGCAAAGAATGTAGCTTCACGCACGAAGCTGTGATGCCCGGGGGGCTGTGAGGCCATGGAGGAAAAGTCCTCCACTAGCTGTGGAGGCAAAGCGGGCTAAGAGATTCCGAGTGGCTGAGGGCGGCTCGTGGGAGCTGAGGGAGAGGCTGGCGAGACACACTTATTAATATATGATCAGAGAGGAGAAAGAGAAGCCACTGCATTCTATTTGATCTTCTGGGTACGCTGGCCTGGCTGCCCGTCCCAGGCACGAGCCTCGTCCACGCTCCTGGCTCAAACACTCCAGGAATCTCTGATGCCAGAGGGAGGAGCAGGGGCTGGAAGAGGCTGAGCAGAGTGCCAAGCCAATTAAGGTTCGATAATAATAGTGCAGAGGCCTTTAATGAATACAAAGTGAAAACAGTCATAAATGATTCATTGCTTTCTTCTTGAGGACTGATCAGCTTTCCAAGCACACGCACAGGTAAATCCTCCTGGGGCCGAATAAACCCCCTTGGGTTTTTATGCTTCTCTGCCTCTGTCCTTCTCCTCTGGCTCTCTCTGTCCTCTCTCTCTCTCCTTCCGCAGCACCTTTTCTTCCCCTTGCAAAATGAGTTCAGGGTGACCTTGTGCCCTGTGTGTTCCTGCCCCACAGGGCTGCCCCGATGTGGGGTTGGAATCTGCAGAGCAAAAGTGGTGCATGCTGGGCTGGTCTGCACACCCCTCCCCGCCAGTGGTCTGAAAGAGGAGGCATCTCGGTGGACACAGCCCTGTGCACACCTGGGGGCTGATGGCCACTCTCGGCCACTGAGGCCCTGGCCCTCCCCTTTCCCATCTAGGTTTCCAGGCTCTTCTGTAAACCCAGTACAGAGACTGCCTCCTGCTTGAGCTTTGTCTGGTTCAGCTGCCTCCTCTCTGTCTGCTGGAGGCGCCCCTGAGGGTCACATCCTCTGCAGAGACCCCAGCTCGCTCGGAGGGAGCAGGAGTGTGGCAATGCCTACTCCTATCCTGATTCCTAGGCAGTGTGTTCGCAGTGGGCCGGCTGAACTCTGCTTGGTGCCATATCTCAAGAGGGCAGGCTCCAGCTTTCCTGGGCAGATGTGCTGTGCCTCTTAAGGGGGGTGATCGGACAACTGATCAGAACAGGCCTGAAAGGCTGGCTGGCTGAGAGGAGAGGGGCCTGGTGTGCCAGCTCCACAAGAACTCATCCGACGTGGGGGTGTGCCCACACAGAATGATGCAGGCTTGCTGAGTCTGCGTGACCTGTAAGCTCAGGTTGCCCAGGAGTCCGACTGTAGGTCCACACGAGGCAAGGAAGATGATGGAGCTGTCAGAGGGTGCGATGGCACTCTTCAGGGGCAACAACACTGCAAGAACTCCAAGGTAGGCTAATTACAGTCATGAACAAAATGAGGTGAGAGGAAGGCCTTATGTATGCAGTTAAAAAAACTCTAAAATATGAAACTCTTGCAGCACTTCAGTGACAAAAATGCCACACTTAACTTTGTGTGACGGCTCGCAGTCAAAACCCAGGGACTTAACACACAACGTCTTTGGCATCCCCGAGGGAACAAAGACCCTTCCAGCCATCAGGTGCACTACATAATGAATATCTCCTCACAATCTCTTGCATATGTGAATATTTCAGAATCAGAAAAAAATCCTAAATCTGATGTTTCAAAGAGGGGATTTTAGATGAGGGATGCTCAGCTGGTACAAGAAACCAATGATGAAAATATTCATTTAGTAGTTTGAGAATTAGGTTCAGAACAAGAAAGTGATGTGCAAAGGGAAACTTCTTATTTAATCCTCTGTATACTTTTTGATTTTTGACCCATATAACTGTATTATGTATTTAAAAATTAAAAACTCTGTAACATTAAAAAAAATTAAGAAATCCCCGGATAGTGCCATATGGCCTGTGATCCTAGCACTCTGGGAGGCTGAGGCAGGAGAATCACAAGTCTGAGGTCAGCCTGGGCAACTTAGTAATTTAGCATGACCCTGACTTAAAATAATAAAAGGGCTGGGGATACAGCTCAGTGTGAAAGCTCTGAGCTCAAATGTGCTACTATTCCACATTCAGGGATTCATCTGAGACAAGTTTCTATTCATGTACAATGGTAGGAATAAATAATTACAATAATTGAAAACCAAAGAAATAGAAAAATTATTCTGAAAAATAAAAAATAAAAACATTTCTAGTAGTGAAGGAAGTGGTAAGCACACTATTCTGACAGCTCCAAGAACGAGATTCCTGCCAGCAGTATTTCCATAACACTGGCAAATAAAGTTGCTTTTGTTATACCCCCAACAGCATTCAACACTGATGAAGCAATTCCCATTAAGAGTACAAATAAAGTGGATTGCTGGGCTGACAGATTACTTTTCTACAGGGAGAGCATGAGAGGGCCAGTACGATTGGTATTAAAGACTCTACTGTAAAAACTAGGAGGGAGACTGTCTTTCTCTTCTCTGTAAGTGCAAGCAATCTGTCACCAGGAGGAAATGATAGTGGCTACCAGATGTGGGCCCCTCATCTGGGGTCTGGGGACCAGTCGGCTTGGGATGAGCCATGCTCCATCCTGGTTCTGCCTGTGAGGGCTGTCTCTGTGCCAGATGTCTTCTCCTAGTTACAAGGTGGCAAAGGACAGGTAGCACCGCCTGGACAGATGAGGGCATTTTTCTGAGAACCATCACTCACTGGTCCAGCCAAGCTGGCATTTCTAGAGAACAGGTGACAGCCCACTGGCTCAAGGCCGAGGGGATATTAAAAACCACAAGGAGAAATACACTCTCTTCTTCCTCTTCTTTCCACTTTTAACCAAATAAGGCTGGACCGAGTGATGCTTTCAGGCATTTTCTTGTACAAAACTATGTGTTATGTCTCCTTCTCTAGAGGCCAGATAGGAAAGCTAAGTTGGGGAAACGGTTCTGGTTCAAGGGTGGCTGGTCGCGTGGGGCTGTGCTGAGGTCTGAGCTCTGGCCTCCTGCCGCCACCTATCTCAGCACAGGGCCCACAGCGGCCTTTTTCCTGCTTTGTAGAGGCCAGGACCCCAGATCCACGTACGGAACACCCAAGATGAATGCCATTCATTCACCCCAGCTCGGGTCACAGGAAATGCGTCTTTACACACAGATGTGGCACAGAACCAGCCAGTTTCCTCCTCCTCTTGTGATAGGCGGGGGTGGCACCTGTGTGTGACCTGTGTGTATGGTTTACATTCCTCAGGGGACAAATGCAATTGTAATGAGAAAGAAAGATGCAAGGATGGGCACTTGGTGGCAGTTCAGAGGGTGACCTGTCTCTTGAAAGATAAAAATGTCCAGACACGTCTCATTTGTACTCCTGGAGCAGAAGTTTTAGGCGGGCTGATTGTGTCCTCTCAGTAATGAGAGGATTGGGAAGTCTTGCATTATTGGAGCAGGTTCTAATACTGGTCGCACGTCAAGAACTAGGGAAGGGACTTGGCAAAATCCTTACGCCTGGGTCTTACCTTAGAACAAGGGAACCAGAACCTTTTGAGTGAGCTCGGGGCTATTTCAAAATCTCCCAGAAGATGGTGACATGAAGGTGGGGCTGAGAATGAGTGATCGGGTCACCCCTGCCCCTCATAGAACCCACTCAGGGCTTTGCTAAACAAGGGCTCCATATATGGTTGTTGATTGGATGGCAGATGGATTAGTCATCTACCATTAGTATCCTATATACTGCTGAGCTGGGCTCATATTGACTTTCAACATTCTATTGGTGGCTGATATAAGCTGTTTATTTTATTTTTTTAGTCAATTATTCAGTACATCAAAAGGATACAACTTCCAGCAGTCAGTCAGCTGCATACTAACATGCTTTCTGCTGGAATAATTACTTCAGAAAGTGAAAGGTACAGAAACAATCTGGACAATATATTCATGCCAAAGGAAGCTTACAAAATTAACTTGCAATCATTTTTTGCCAACCCTCCTGGTCATATGCCGATGAGAAGACTTAGAAATTGTTCATGAAATGCAGGCCTGGAACCTTCCATTGCTATCACTCAAGGTGGTATGAAGGGAGAAAATGAAAAACAAAAACCTTAACCAAGGCAGGAAGGGAAGTCTGAAATCAGGAAGCTGCTAACAGCCCTAGCCAGATTTCCCTTAGTCTCAGAGCTATTTGACCGGTGGACTTAGTCTCGTCCAAGGCAGGCGTGGGAAATGTCCACAGGTCTTGGTGGAAATTACAAAGCGGTGAGAAATGAGTGGGGTCAGCTGGTTACTCTGGAGTAAGGACCCTTCAGTTTATCTGCCAGTCACCTGGTCACCTGCTGTGCAAGTCAGAATCATTCCCTGTCACTTCTTTGAGGTCAGGATGAGGCCCGGCAGGACATGTGGGAAGCCCGAAACCTTGAAGGGGAGCCACACAGCTGTACTGGGAACGTGAGGATCCCCCTCCCCTGAGGCTGCTGAGGGAGACATTGCTGCACAATTAGCCATCAGAACTGGTGAGGCTAGAGCTTTGCCAGGTGAGAGCAGGTGTGGTGGGTTTGGCGGGAGGAGCGCTAACATAGGCCCGGAGAAAGTGACAAGATAGAAGAAGACGTTCCTTGAGTTTCGACAGGCAGGACAGGGCCTAGCCAGAGAAGACTCTCAGGTGCAGTGTGAGGTCCGTGATGGTGGGGGAGGGGCAAGGGAGAGCTCTGTGTGTGGGAAATGTGAAGAAGTCCACTTAGCCAGGGGCCATAGAGGGGCGGCCAGGCCCAGACCTGCAGGCGGACTGCCCTGACTGTGGGCCGCATGGATGAGAGGTCATTCCCACAGGAAAGGGGCGGGGATCCTAGAGAAGGAGACACCAGGTCTGGCACTGGGCGGCTCCCGTGTTCCCCGCACTGTGTCCTGAGGAGGGGACTGAGCTCGCCTCTAATCATGGACTAAGGTGACCGAGGCACAGACAAGTGTGCAGAGAGGGGGCTGGGCTCAGGGAAGGGGCGACGGAGCTGGGCGAGGAGGGTAGGTTGAGGCTGGGCTAGCTGGGGACGCCTGGCCTGAAGAAGGAGTCCACGTACAAAGGGGAAAGAAGTAAGAGACAGGGAAGCCTTTTGCTGCAAGAGCTTAATTTTGAACTTGGAGACCAGCAGGACGATAGAGGACGAGCGGAGGAGGGAGGTTGATGGGGAGGACATCACACTTGGTATAATTGCTACTTGGCATTTTCTCCAAATCCCAAACAGAGGTGAAAAAGAGATTCAAACTGCCTCGTGCTTACCTCGGGATGTCTCCCTACGATTCCTCACTTTTAGCCACAGCCGTGAGAGACGCACGGAGGTTGCTGTCACCTGGCCGTGACAGGCTCCCACCAGAGCTGCCTGCTGTGCCAAGCCTCGAGGTTGTGGTATTTACAGCTTGATGGTCACAAGCACCACCTTGCGGGGGAGGAGCCTGGCGCTGTGTCCCCAGGTCTTTCTCCACCTGTCTGAAGTCAGGGCATCCAGAGCCCTGCTGCTCCAGGGAAGACGTGGAGCCCCGGGGCTGCAGGGGGAGAATGAGCTCCCTGCTCAGTGCTCCCCCAATGGCAAGGCGAGGCCAGGGCCTGGGGAACTAGCGCAGGGTCCCGAGAGAAGCCCTGCAGTCCCGCGGCTCTGCTGGCTCGGCAGCCGGAAGCCATCGCGGGCCCAACCAGGCTTTTCCCCAATCATCTCGTACTTGCAAGATCAGGGCAACTGGGGCTTTGGAGACAATGTTTGGTCCCCGTGCTCCCCGCAGTGAGGACTTGTTCAGTCTCGGGTCAGCAAGCCCAAAACAGGTCGGCAGCAAGGCTGACTTATGACACTACTTTTTGGCTATTAAAATGTTAATGAAATTGTTATGAAAAATAAGAGCTTGTGTCTTTGTGTTAACCATTCTCGAGGCCCCAAACCATTTTTAATATTTATTTCTACTCTGCTAAAGAAGTTGCTTTATCATCTAATTTTTAAAAAATCCCATTCCTCCCATCTGGCCTCCCCCACCATGGTGATTTATTTTTATCTACAGAAAACGTTAATAGCCAGCCAAGAATCCAAATCTTAAAAGCACAGAAAAATGAAATCTTTGGAAATGAAAATAAATGATCTATTTTTTTTTTCCTTACTGAGAAATTGCTGCTTTCGTAAGATCCAGGATCTGGGAGGCAGAGGAAGTGAAGGATCTGAACTCTGTGCCGAGAGGAGCTGCCCGGATCATGTTTCCCCACCCCCACCCCGTCCAGGCCTCGCGGGGACGTTCACAGCGCAGAGAGAAGAGCAGGTGACAGACACTCTGGCCGTCACTGCAGCGAGATGAGACGGTCCTTCAGCGAAGGACACAGCTCAGATTTCAGAGGCAAGAACTCCCGAGATGAGGGAGGGAGGGGACTGTTTCGGAGGAGGCGGCATTTGCGTTGGGTTTTGAGGGGTGAATAGGCGTTGTCTGATTGGGAAGAGAAGGATAAAGATAGTTTCTGTGGGAAAAATAAAGAACACAACTTGAAAACAAGAGCGGACGCCGTAAAGTGGAGACACAGGAGAAAGGAGCGCTGGGTCCCGGATGTTCTCTCCCAGCTGGGAGGGCGGCCCTGGAAAGGGTCCTCAGCTGTGCAGAGGAAACCCTGCTGGGTGCAGTGTGGCAGAAAGAACAGAAGGGGGCGTGCTGGGAGGCCGCAGGCAGCAGCCGCGGCGCCATGCAGGTGACGGGCAGGTCCAGACCCAGAAGAGCAGGGGCCCGCGACTGTGTCACCAGCCACTCAGCCTCAGGTTTCCAGGCTGAGAACGCAGAAGGCTTGGTGCTCACAGCCAACCGCAAAAGTCACGCCGAGAAGAAAAAGCCAAAACAAAACTGGGGCTGGGAAGATGCACGAGGCAGGAGGCAGTGACTGGAAACAGGAAATGAAACTGAGCAAGGAAGTTGGAGGTCTCAGTTCTGAGAGAGGGTTTTCCTTGGTAAGTCAGTTCTGGTCTTTCTTTACTTCCGTCTGAGGACGGAGCACTCACTACCTAGGCAGACAGGCAGCCCCACTGACAACTTAAGCGTGTGCCTTGAGCTACAACCTTTCCCTCCAGCTTCGTAGTACAGCTGCTTTTCAATTGTGGGTTTCAGTTGGTTCTCGCAGCTTCGGGAGGCCCAGAGGGAGGAACAAGATGGCCCGGGAGCACGCCTGGCTCTCTCGTTGGCTGGTACAGCTGCCCACCCTCTGCCCCAACCCGCGCTGGCCCTGGCTGGCAGCGACTGGCCGCCCGCACCCGCGCCCGCCGTCCGCCTCCACAGTCCCCATTACCGCGCTGCTGCAGCCGGCGAAGCAGGCGGACAGGTAGGTGACGCCGTCCGCCCCGCACACCGGGGTGAAGGAGTCGGTCTGGCATTTGCAGTTCTTATTGCAGGACGAGTGCGGGTTCAGGGCCAAGCCCCGCGCTGAGCTGGAGAGGAAGGAAACGGGAGCCTCAGAAACGGGTCAGGGCGGCAGGTCTTCCGGGCCCTCACTGTGCCCTCTGCCGCGAGCAGCCCCGGGCACCCTGCTCAGAGACCCTCCCCAGCCGCGCTCCCTCGTCCTCTTCCTACCATGCAGGGTGGCCGAGGCCACTGCCGATGAGGCCGGCACAACAATGCCAGGCTCGGTAGGGGCCGAGCTCGCAGGAGGAGGAAAGGGCCCCGTGGGCGGCTGGCAGCCGGGGCTCAGCCGAGGGTCACCCCTTCCAAGAGGCCAGCCCCCCCACAGCTGACTGCAGCCCGGCGGACAGGAAGCCCCTGGCGGAGAGGGCGCCGCCACAAGCAGACTGGCTCCCACAGTCGCCGCCTGTCTGAGGCAGTGTCCCGAGCAAGACAGCGCCAGGGTGCTTTCGCTTCCCTTGGGGCGAGGAGGGTGTGTGTGGTCCACGAGAGAAAGGGGCTCTTGTCTCTGTCCTCTGGGGCTCAGGGGCGCGTCAGCACGAAGACGGTGATCTGTCACCTTACACACTGTGCGGGGCTGAAGCTACTCCGCGTGGTGTTCCACCTGTGTTCAGTAGAACCCCACGGGCTTTGTGGGGCGCGACGCTGAGGTGTGGCCGGGTGAAATCATTTGCCCAAATGGGCACAGCTCACAAATGACAGCAGGGAGCACAGCGGTGCTGGCACGGCCCCCGGTCTGCACTTTCTTCTCTCATTTTTGTAGAACCATGATGTCGACATGGCAAGGCCCTGTGTCTGCAATCACCATAGTTGGCCACAGGTGAGTGTGGGCTGGGCAGTGCCAGGGGGGACTTACAGTGGGCACAAGCCAGAAGGCACCACACCTGACAGGGAGGGAAGAGGCCGCTCAGAGCTGCTGGCAGCAGGCAGAGGGGAACATGGTGCTTGAATGACTTACAGATGCACAGACAGCTGCCCCGGCTCTTGCCTCCCTTGCTTCCTGCCCACCCTTCCAGGCACACAGAGCCCTGGCTGTGCTGCGGGTGCAGAGATGCTGGAGGAACCCGGCTGCGAAGGGCAGGGAGGGGCGACCTGCGGGCCTCGAGCTGCAGTGTCAGCGTCCTACCTGGACCCCCGAAGCCGCCTCCTAGTCCTGGGCAGCATGGCGGCGGGGGGGGACGGGGACAGACTCCCATCCTCCCTGGAGGCGTCGTCCTGCTGGCACTCTGGTCTACAGACTTGGTAAGAGTTAGGGAGGAAGAAAAACTAGCTAACTCCTGCCCACCCTCTCCTTCCTTCTGCCTGCTTGATTTCCTTCCCATTTTCTCTCTGTCACTTCAAAATAACAACCAGGGGCTGAAGCGCAAGTTGCCAGGGGGTTGTGAAACCGGCTTTTACAGTAAAGGAATAATTCAAATCAATTGTGTCTTTTGCTTTAAGCCGAATTTTGAAATACAACTTATTTTTCTCTTTTCCCATCATTCCTAAAGTCAAATGCCAAACAGCACTGCCAGTGACCTGGGGTGGGGGCACCCTGCCCCTCATTGGGGGTTCCACTGAGTGCTGAACAGGAAGGGTCCAATTCTTTGACCTGGGATGTGAGAAGCGGGGTTGTCCTCTGCTCAGCCTCTAGAGACCAAGCTGGCTTTGTGGGGTTTAACCTCAGTATCCCAGGTCCACAGGGACAAGGCCAACGTCCTCAGTACTCACTTGTTTCCATAGGGAACTGTGACCCCAGCCACAGGCCCCGTGTCACAGCCCAGGAAGAGGAAGGAGACGTAGCAAGCAGTAGACACCAGGTTGACGAGCATGGCCATCCGGATGGCCCCCAGGGCAGACAGGCTGAGCTTCTTAACCAGGAGGCCACCCAGGAAGATGCCCAGGCAGGCACACGGGATGGCTGTCATGCCTGGAAGGAATGCAGATGGAGGGCCATGAGTGGGAGGGCAGGCCTGGTCCCCACAGGCCCAAGGCAGAGCCCTGAGTGTCCCTGGTGAGGCCATCGGGGTGTCACTGCCTGGGCAGAACTCCATGTTCTTCATTTATTTCCTAAGGGCTTCTAAAAAAGAGTGGGGGTGAAGACGCTCAGTCACCTGTATCTTATTGCCTATACCTGTGAGCCCCAGTGGACGTTTTGCCGGAAATGCACGTAGCTAACATGGGTCGAGGCAAGAATAGAGCAGACCGGAAATGCAGACAGGCAGACCGGAAACAGACAGGCGCCTTTCGACTACAAATCAGATGGTGTGGAAATGTGCCCTCTGCCTTTCCGGGGGATGTGGGAAGGGGCTCAAGAGCATCTGGGGGATTTTCTCTTCATTTTTAAGGAGGCAAGGTGCGAGGGCTCCACGAGGCCAGGGTGTTCAAGCCAGGGTCACAGAACTCCCAACTCTGCAGACCTGATGGCCTCCTCTCCTCAGGAAGCGGCGTCAGTCACACCAGTAGGTTTGGTGTCTCTTGGTAAGTGACTGGCACATGCATGTATTTCTCTCTCTTTCGCTTATACACGAGCTATGTGTAAGGTAGCAGGGCCTCCACTGGTTTTTTAGTTTTTGATTCTCAGAGATCCATGGAATTCCAGGAAGACCCAAGGATCCGAGGGCTCCAATCTCCTGTTTGGTTTGGCTTTGTTCTGATTCATTTCATCTACAACTCTGCTTTCAATTACTGTGTGTCATTTATCCGCCGCGTAGATTATGCATGGCCAATTTTCTAGTCTGGGCTGCCTCTTCCCTGCCAATCAACCGACCTCTAGGTCAATCGACTACATCAACCAGCTGGTATGTGCTAAGGGAATGCAAATTAATTTTAATACCAGGGAAAGAAAATATAATCGGAGAGGCTCAGCTCGGCAAGAAAACGGCACCAGGCATGCTTAAAACAACATGCACCTCAGAGTCATCTGCTGTTGTTCGCAAATCTGTGCACAGTTTCCCTCCCTTGGCACGGAAGTAATCTCCATGGGGTGGCCTGCCAGTGTCTCTGTGTCGTCCCAAGCCACAGCCCTGAGCCTCCCTACCCATACCCTTCCTTCCTTCCTCCCTTGGGTCTGCAGTGCCTACGCCGGGGACACCCCGCCTTCTCTAGAGGGGACTGCACCAGCCCTGGGTGCCCTCTTCTCACCAGTCTTCCTGTTGCCATGGCTTGCTCTGCTGTCTAAAACTGCATCGCTCACTTTTGCATTTTCCAATTTCTTGTTCTCTCTTGCCCTCTTAGAATGCGGCTTCCCTGAGCACCAGAACCTCTTGGTTCTTTCTGTTCGGTCTGGCCCAGGTTCCCAGGGCCTCGATACAGTGCCGGGCATGGGGTGGGCACTGGGGGGGGTTGTTTTCAGAATGAATGAATCAGCACAGACAGGACCTGCGTGCGTGAGCATCAGTGACAACATGCCCACACCAGCAAGGGGCCGGGGTTTTGTCTCATTTTCTAGTGGAAACTGTGGGGGTGTCACCTGGTGGCAGTGGTAACCATGGCAACAAGGGCTTTCAGGCACCTTTCCTCCCAGCTCCTTCTTGGATGCGCATGCGTGTCCTTGGCACCCTGGGTGGTCACAGCGCTGCCCCACCCAAGCTCCCGCCCTGTTATGTTACCTTTCTAGGAAGCCTGGGCCCTTTTATTCCACTCATAAACCAGCTGGATCAGTCCCTTGACTATCCGTATTGTGTGGTGCTTTTCTGACTCTGTCCCATTGGCAGATGATATTGTAGGTGGACCAGAGCCCTGCTCGATGCCTGGGGATAACTGCACAGCACCGTTGCCCAGGTTCTCAGTGGGGAAGCTCCCTCAAAGGGCGCCCTACCGCCCCTGCCAGCCTCTCTGACCAGGCTGATGTGTCACAGGGCACAGGCAGAGGGCACTACTCTGCCTGCCTCAGTGCCAGACAGAAGTCCCCAGGCTGAAGCCAGCAAAACTGCTCTGATAGGCAGAAGTCACAGGGAGACACACAGGAGCAAGCAAGCAAAATTGGTTTTTTGACCTTCTGCCCTGAAGACGATCAATTTATTTGTCAATAGAAAACTCGGGCATCTGTTCTAAAATGGGACACAATCTTGAAGCCAAGCAAGTGTGTGGTTCTAATCAAAATGTAGGGAGGAGTAGCCCAGAAATCAGGAGGAGGGAGATCCATCCTCCGGTGCTTGAGGGAAAGAACTTGCACGAGCCAAAGATGGCAAAGAAGTTCCCACTTTAATTACAAAGAGGTGTATGTTACGCTCCCTCTGCCAGATGCCTATGAAAGGGCTGCCAGCATTTGGCTAATACCTCTTGGAAGCAAAACATTCAAAACAGTGGGTGGGAACGATTTCCTAGTGAAAAACGCAGAAAATAAGCCCGTGTCACCAGCAGTTTCCAGGGCGGTGAGGTTGCTGCATGGCTTTCGCTGAGGGCTGATTTGACTTGGGCTTTTAAATGACATGCTATGTGGCGTGAAAGTGGACAAAGTTTGAGGGAGCAGCCCGATGAACTGGAGACCTTCCTGTCACAGCTGCTTGGGCCAAGGGTAGGGCGTTTCCAGGAGCCCAGGGGCTCCCTGGTTTCCCCTCAGCTCAGTTCTCTAGCTCCCCTGTAATCATTTTTCTGGCCCCCCTCACCTTCGCTAACTACTCCTCTTTTTAATGACTAGAATTCGTTCCCACTAGTGCCTGAGATCTAGCCCTGAGATTCGGCCACATGGAACCCGAATCAAGGTGTCTTTTCTCATGCCGTGTAACAGTTCACACTGTGTGCACAGTCCCTAATTTGTTTACCCGTTCTGCCACTGACAGACATTTGGGTCGTTTTCAGTGTGAGGTTATTATGCATAAAGCTGCTCTGAATGTTGTTATATATCCATATATAACTCAGGCACCTAAACACTCATTTCCGCTGGACAGACGCCCGGGAGTGGAGCTGCTGGATCGCAGTGCAGGGATATATTTGCTCTAACAGGTGCTGCCACAGCCTCTTCCCTGCAGGCCGCACCACGGAGCTGCAGTGTCAGAGTCCGGGGGCTCCGCCCCCTCAGCATCTCCTTGGAGTGGCACCTCTCTGACACCCAGGACGCTCAGCCCCTGGCATTCTGTGAAGCACTGGAGATGCTGGAGGACAGACTGGGAAAGCAGCCCGGTCCCGGTGCCATCCATGGACCTGACCCCGACTTGGAAGAAAATGTCAAGTGCAAAGGGCTGGACCGACCCCACCACATGCTTGGCCTTTGGCTCTGCCCTCCACAGCACTGCGTGTGCCTCTCTGCTCTCTGAGAATTGGACAAGTTTTCCATCATCGACTGCCAGTCCTCTGTCCCTCTCTTTACTGAAAATCACCTTCCGCCAGTTCCTTTCTCTCTGCTCTGAACCTACTTGGGCTTCTCCTATCCCTCGTGTGCCACACACGCTGCTGGGACCCTTCTTGCTCTGTGGGGCAGGTACTCCCTGTCTGGTCCTCCCTGTCCTGGGCGGTTCTCCACATGCCAGGACCAGCTCCACCACTGCCCCTACACAGTCTGGGCACAGGATGCCCATCCTCATCAAAGATGGCAGAGACATCTGGGGCTATGTCTCACTTTTTGCTTAGGATTCTCTCTCCTGTGATACCTCCTACCTGTGCTCTCTGGATTTCTTTTGGATGCTGCTAAATTGTTGTCTAGACTCCTTTATGTCCTGAGGTGGGGTTTCCCCACTATTTTTTAAAAACTACACACTTTCCTCATATAAATTCCACTCTTCTCCCTCAACTACTACCTGCTGACGCAGTTAAATCTCTATTCCTTTGTTACTATACTATGACACTATTCTGCATTACTAACCTGGATGCCGCCCTGAGCCCTCGGCTGAGTACAGCACATGACACAGACCTTTTTGGGGCCTCTCAAGCCTTGCAGTTTCAACTCTGATTGCAAGATCTCCCTGGATCTGATCCTTCTCAGCTGTTTCCACTCTTGACAAACAGTGCACTAGCTGGTGAAGCTAGAAACACAGAGTGGGTTCTTCCTTCTCTCCCCTGGCCCCTAATTGCTGTGTCTTTGGTCTACCACTAATCAACATGTGAATTCATTGCTCAACTAATGCAGCTCTCTTGTCATGAGAGTTAAGGGAGAAAAAAACTATCACAAGATGAAAATTAAACTAAGACATGCCATGTGACCACATTGGGAAGAAGTGCTGTGATCGATTAGTTATGTCTGCCCTGGACACTGGCGTGGACATGGGATCCCTTCTGAGCTCTGTATTCAACTGTAGGTTTCATGCTGCCAAGAATACTCTTATTCTCTTAAGGGCCTGAAAAAACACCTACTAATCTTTCAATAGTCATGTTGATTGCCTTCTTCCTTTATAATAACTTCTTAAAATTTCCCAGTTCATACCAATTTCTCAACTTCTTAGTCTCTCACAATGTTTTCTATGTGCATTTTGTATTTTTCCACTTCTTATCATGTGTTAAAGTAACTGCCTTTGGTGGGTAAATCTCACTAAGAACACACATGGAAATTCCTTGAACACACAAGCCTAGCACAGTGCTGGGTTCTTCTAAATTCTTGAGGCATGACCTATAGGACAGAATGATGGAGGGACTCACTCACCGAGCAGCTGGTTGGCAG